>JAQMCW010000007.1:9826784-9840896 GCA_030068335.1 Chrysichthys cranchii
CCCAAGTCGTTGCACTGTCTCTACTGTCGCTGTGCTGCTGTATGAAGATTTGCATTGTCATGGTGCAGCAAGACTGTTTTGGACAGTCTTCTTTTGCTGCGAATTGCAGGTTTAAGTTTATTTTACAGCAGCGCACAGTAATTTGTACTGTTCATTGTTTGCCATTATGGCAAATGCAGCTCCATAGCTGATATCTATATGTGCAATCAACTGAAACATTGTTATCTATCGGTCTTCTCTAATCAAGGCGTCCTCCTTGTCGATGTGCTCTTTTGTGTGCAATGTTGATAGGTGACCAAAACAATCTTTGGATACACCTGTTCTTCCTGCTTTAAACCTTTCTATCCACTCATAAGCCTTTCATTGATTTATGATGCTATGTCCATACTGAGCCAACATCCAATGGTGAATTTCCACAGGTTTCACTCCCACTTCCCAAAGAAAGTGCTTTACTGCATGTTGTTCTTTGACGGTGCAACCTTGCAATGGAGAGTCCATATTTCTGCCCTTGTGGTTGCCACTTGACTCACGTTCGAACACTGCACTGTGCATGGTCGAACCATTCAACAGGCAAAGTACGAGTATGTTGCATTTTGATAGCTTCCCTTTGTTCCAGTTATCACGTAATTTTAGTATTGCCATTACTTTTTGATTAATATATTCATGCATTTACTTTAAATTACATTATTAATGTCTTCTCTTTTTCCAGCTTTTTTAAACAATTAATAAAATAGCAGCTATTTGTCTTTGTCTTTTATTTTTATTCCTACTTCTATGTGGGGTCAATGTGGACAGCTTTGGTGAGGTGGACTACACCGAGGACAAGTCCAGTGTGGGGTTAACAGAGATGCACAGACAGCCATTCACACTCAAATTCAGTTATCCTAACCACAGTGCCTGTAGAAAAGGCATGGGGAGAGCAAGTAAACTCTATACAGACATACCCCCAGTCTCAGGTTCAAACCCAGAACCTATTTGGTGTGAGGTGACCGCTCCAAACCACTGCACTACTTTTATTGCAACAAGTTAGTAAAACCAGCATAATTTCCAGTGTTATTGCGCAAATGAAAATAATTGCAGGAAATACAGGAGAACAATGTGCTCCAAATCACACTGGCAACGTTTTTTGAGGAATGTATCTAAACTTTACCGGGTGTATATTATTCAAGAGAAAGAGCTCGAGGTGGCAGAAATGAAAACACTGAGGTTCTCTTTGGGAGTGTCGAATGGATAGGATCAGAAATGAGGACATCAGAGGTACAGCACATGTTAGACGTTTTGGGGATAAAGTTCGAGAGGCCAGACCGACATGGTTTGGACATGTACAGAGGAGGAATGGTGAATATATCAGTAGAAGGATGCTGAGGTTGGAACCACCAGGCGGGAGACCTAGAGGAAGACCAAAGAGGAGATTTATGGATGTAGTGAAAGAGGACATGAAGTTAGTTAATGTGAGAAAAGAGGATGCAGAGAATAGAGTTAGATGGAGACCGATGATTTGTTGTGGCGACCCCTGAAGGGAACATCCGAAGGGAGAAGTAGTAATAGTAATAGTCGTAGTAATAGTAGTAGACCGGGTGTATATGAAAGGAATAGATTATGTTTGACTTTCATCACTAGTTAGCAACATTAGCCTCTTAGCTCTAGTGCAAAAATAGCTAATTGACTGTTTGAAACAAAATGTGTCTTGGCTGATTGTCGACATTCAGGGTAAAGTGAAAATTAAGATAAAAAATACATTTTAGCCAAACTATTTCTTCAGCTGCTGGATAATCACATACAATGGCAGACATCACAAGTCTTGGGAATGTTTCCTGATTACAGCTTTAAACTAGGGATAAAGAGCTCTAGCTACTGCTGTAGGCTAACAGGGGGAAAGTGGTTCACTAGACTAGTTAGTCTCTGAGAGCAGATGTTTCCTGTGGTTAAAGAAATGACAGGACACGTCACTTTCCCTCTTGATCACTTAAACAAATTAAAGTGCATCCCAGTGAGATTCCCTGAGATACTGGCAAAAGAGCCACTTTGATGTGTTTGCATGCAAATTAAGAAGGAAATGTCAAATTTGCATACATTCTCCGTGACCCCCACTGCCTGGCAGCGAACACTGGCGTCTCTGACAGTTCGGGCATCGCCCAGGCCAGACGAGCTGATTTGCATATGGGCGTGGTCTTCCGTACCACCGCGGGTCACGCGCCCGTCTCGCGGAGGGAAGGGATCGGAAGTGACAACCGAGTGGCTGCTGACTGGGACACGGTCACGCGCACTGCGCGTTCACAGAGACGCGATATCCATTATGCAGATGTTTAATACTGTAATTTAGCTGTTGACTGTGCATTGTGAAACAAATATATGCGTGCTATTAAATTGTTTATGGAATAGTTGGGGATATAGAACCATGTTTTATTTTGTGAAATTGCATTTTTATTTATTTTTTTGTTCTTAATAATAAAAAAAAATTAAAAAAATTAAAATGTAATTTCACAAAAACACACATTTTTAGTAAAAAGTCTTGTGAAAACTTGCTTGTGGCCTTTATATTTAGTATTTGTTACAAAAAAATGGACATGGGCATGAAAATGTCATCATTAGTTACAGTTCAAGTGATAAGGCATGCGCTAACTGGAAAACGGGCACGCGCAAGGCGCGCCCACAGAGACGGGCTTGGCTCAGCTCGCACAAATAGGAATCTTAACAAACAAACAAACAAACAAAAATACTTGATTATGCAGATATTTTTGTTAATTTGCATGTTAACTCTAATGAATGCTATTAAAGTGTTTGACTGAAGGCAGCAAGAATAGCCTAGTTTGGGAACGAAATGGACACGACAAATTTATAACTGGCTAATCATTTTTATTTTACGCCTATATCATTTTCTAATGCTTATTTGAGTTAAAATGGTTATATTATTTGTATAATTTTCTTATGTGCCTAATATTATGTAATATGTGTAATTGGTGAATACAGTTTCTCGACTGTACTTTGATGTTTGGGAGTTTTATTATATTCCCTGACTGGGAAAAAAATGCTTAATATGCCACAGAGAAGAGAGAAAAGAGCATTTCACACAAGTCTGCCCTCTGCCGGATTAATAAGAAAAATCATTCTGTGAGTAGTAGAGCACAGTAGAAGACTTTTCCAGTGGAGGGTCTGAATGCAGCACAGTCTGCTGCTCTCCCTGCTCGAACACATATAATAAATACAATTAGCTATCATGCTGAATCAGGTGTGTTAGCAGGAGACTCACCATGCTGGACTCTGGCCCTCTGGGAAAATAATTACTCAAACTCCCAAGTGTGGCCTGATTCAACGAGAAAGCTTCTTCATGCGCAAGTTCTTTAAAATGCATGAGGTCTTGATTTCCCAGCATTTGTAATTCAGAATGTATTAAAGAAGTCTAATATTCCTGAGATGCAAATGAGAAGAAATGATTTTGCCATAATGATTAATACATTTGTTTGATTTGTTGATTAGGTCCTTGCCTCACATTACTGTTCCTGATCTGGGTCAGACCTTGCCCAGGGGCAGTTCTTTTTAATGGTCCGATTGTAGCAAAAGTATTTGTGCATGTCTAGTAGGTTAAAAGCCAATGGTTGCAACCAAGCCTCATGTCATGCATATGGACAGTTTTCAATACAGTCATCTTTTCATATTTTATTCATAACAATACATTTTCCCCTTGGCAAATAACCAATTCTATGATATTTTTTTCTTTCTTTGTGTAAGTAAAATCAACTATTTGTATCATTATCTGAGTACATAGTTCACATATGAACAATGTTACAGCAGAATTATAACACATAACATAACAACTCATGACTAACATACAAACCAGGAAATGCAAGAAAAGATGTTTTTATCATTGCCTTCTTTGTGTTTTTGTTCATGCTCTCACCTTTGTAAGTGCCTGGGCGTGAAGTGTATTGAAAGGAGATAATTTCAGGTGACTGCTACATGCTTCACCTGAGTCTTGAACTTGAACTTAAAATATTTGTGCATTTGGGAAACTAACACATTTATTACACATTGATCAAACCTAACCTAGGCATGAGACTAGCAGATATTCCAACACCATTTTGCTGTCAGTTGCACATGCAGAATTAGATCATTAGGGCAACCATTTGCTTGCTAAATTAAAAAACAAATCACAAAAAATGTATTAATAGCATACACCCCCATGCACACTTGAACTTACAGTCTTACTGAGACAAAGCCACATATAATACAAGTGCATACACGTACATTCATAGATTTGCGTGCAATGGTACCAAAAGAAACAACAAAAGGGAGTAGTCGTGCTCTCTGCATAAAATGAGCCTGCAGAAGGGCCTATGGAGGCTGAAGGACTGGAGCGAATGGTGATGGTGTCTCCAGAGCTGTTGGCTGCAGTTAAAGACCTGGCTGTGAACGGCGGGGACAGAGAGCAGATTTCACTCTTCAAACACGAGCTCTCTCAGCCAGACCTAGACTGTGA
This sequence comes from Chrysichthys cranchii, assembly GCA_030068335.1. NCBI lineage: Eukaryota > Metazoa > Chordata > Actinopteri > Siluriformes > Claroteidae > Chrysichthys > Chrysichthys cranchii. The sequence continues at coordinate 9,831,262 of JAQMCW010000007.1, forward strand.
GTTGCTGCCAGGCTCTCATCACAGCCAGCCTGGCCATATTCACTGTGAAAAGCCGTTTTGTTTGTTGTGTCACTTTGGTGCTCAAAAAAATCAAGATGGGTTATGTGTGTGTGTGTGTGTGTGTGTGTGTGTGTGTGTGTTTGTATGTGTGAAGGAGGGGCAGGTGTTTGGGGGGTCTGCACATGTGCCCACACGGGAAAGGAGCCGTCCATCTCAAGCTGGGCAGGTTCCCCATCATATGGCAATCTTGCACACAACACATGGTTCTCACTGAATGCGACAGCCACAACAACAACTACAAAGCCAAACTCAAGTCTACTGCTCAGCGACCAGTGCCATGTTGGAATGCTATGGATTGTTTGCAAGGTGATGAACAGAGATGCAAGGCCTCAAATGTTGTCAAGCGAAATCTGATATGAATTCTTAGGTGGAGCCAAAAGTAGGAGCACAAAAATAATACTTTGGTCTCTATCAAAAAGAGCAGACACCACTGCAATATTAACAACCCTGGAGTGATTCTCAATTGCTCCCTTTAATAATCTCTGTAATATGAGGAAGCAAAGCCTTTAATTACTTTTTATGAGGATATCAATAATTCAGAGGACCTATTATAGAAGGGGAAAATTGGAATATATGAGGAACCAAAGTGTTTAAGCAGCCATCTCTCCACCAGGTAAGAACTGGCAGGAAAACCATTCTTTATTGGCCTTTTAACATCACAAAAGGTATATGTAGAAATATTAACACTCCACAATGTCAACAGACAAGTTGAAACCACCGAGAGCAAGTCAACTACTATACATCAACTGGTGGGGGAAATATAAAACCAGTTGGACCAGTGTAAAGCTTTAAACTCATGCTTCTAGCAATAAAACAAAATAAAAAAAAATGACACTTCTGCCTGTATCCGGCCCTCTCACACTGTGTGTCTATCCAGACGCTCCAGCATTGCGCACCAGATTGCCAGACCCCCTCTCTCTGCCACACATCAGTACCCAGCCTGCTGCCTGCTCCCTGAAGGACAGACCAACACCTGCTGTTGGCAAGCACTGTCTTCCCTTCCCAGCCTCCCCCTGCACTGTCTAAGTGAAGCCCAAGTGCTGTAAGGTGACACATGGAAAGTGGATGGTGTATGGGAGTCACCATTGTGGGACTATGGCATGCTCTGTTCATATGATCTGGCTCAAGGTTCTTAATCTCTACTGGTTCTCCTTCCATGGGATTCAGCTTTTTGGTCATGGTGTAACTTTCTGGGTGGCTTAATGAGCTGATATCAATTCACCTGTGAGAAAAGAATATCAAAACATAAATATCGGTATGGCTTATGATGAATAATCACTCAAGCACAGATGCCAGTGAGTCCTCACTCTCACTGACTAATGGGACATATCATGATGTACCCTGGGTTCCTGTGTCAGAAACTAGACACTACAGATACTATTTAACTAGTTAGCACTATGGCATTTAACCTACAGTATTTAGACTTTTAAAAGTAGAGCTGACTTGCAAAACATGTTTAGTTAACACCTACTGTATTGAATTAACACATAACAAAGTACAGTGGTACCCCGCTTAACGAACGCCCCGTACAATGAACTCCCTGCACAACGAAGGCGCCACTGGAACGGATTGCATTTGTTATGCAGGGTACCACTGTATAGTTATTACCATCTTGACACATACCGCATGTACATTCACTCACGTTCAATAACTGCTTGAGGAAGTCAGCGGATGTCAGGATGGATCCACAGTCTATCACTCTTAATGGGATTTTAATCCATCACAGCGCATCATGCATGCACATTTATACATTCATTCACACCAGGTGCAGTTCATCTACTGACATATTTGTTGGACAGTGGGAGGAAACTGGAACACCTGGATGAAATCCACACAAACATGGGGAGAACATGTGGAACTGCACATAGGCAGTCATCCAACACCATGACTGGACCCAGAACTCTGGTTTTGCGAGATGGCAAAGCTAATCACTGCATGTGCACCACCACATGTGCACACTGTGAGTGCTGAGGGTGTATTCCACATTTTTGTTCACGCAGAAATCAAATACACAAGTTTGGAAAACATGAAGTCAGTGGTCAATAATGGTCATTAACATTACGTTAATTAGTCATATTTATATTTAATACAAATTGGTGCCCTTACTATTCTGGCAGTGCATTTTGGTTGAGATATCGTGGCATAGTGTCCAGAGCTAGAAGAGGAAACAAGTCTGGACTCAATTTTTCTTTAGGTCAAATGTCAAGTAGACGCATGACCGAGATGGCTTTTTGTCAAGAATATGAATCAGTATAAAATCAGGCTCATGCAAACACAAGTTTCTGTGCCCCACATAATTTCTAGGAAATCATTTGCATTTTGTTCATCCCTGTTCCTGAGGCTATGCACTCGAAAGGCCACTAAGCTCTCATTAAGGGTACCAGCTGGTTTATGGTAATTTCAGGTCTGAAATTTTCATGCTCAGTATAAGAGACCCCTTTGGCTAGAAGCAATGTACACATCTAGGTTGAAGCACAAGAGAAAAACACAAACACAAGTTAACTATATATAGCTACTTTAGGCCCTGATCTTTACATGACCATAATATTCCTCTGACTTCCTCAAATTACTCAATGAAGACCATTTGCAAGAACCCTATACAGCTATCAGTAAGAATAACATTAAATATTGCATTATGTATATCTTGAAATACTTTTCTTGTTCGATATATGGCAAATAATCTTTCTACTTTATGTAAGATTAGCTGCCAACTGAAATGAGTAAAATGCTGAATAATCTTGTATTTGATGCATAATAGTATAAAATATTATAAATATTTGTGTATATTCAAGATATTATCGCTTGCCAAGATATTTTTTGCAATGAAAGATTAGGGATTTGGGATCAAGAGCACGTAACAGAATTTCTTTAATTCAGTTAATAGAGTTAACACGACTCACTTGACAGGCCTCTTTAATCATCTCATTTAACCACTTATTACCCAGCATCTGTCTGAACACGCCCAGGAACGGCAGCATCACTGCTGAGATCTCTCATAACGATAATGCTGATTCAGCTCATTCACTTCAGATGCATGCTCAGCACCTCATACAAAAATAATGTTCTGTTATTTCGTTTTTTGCAAGTAAAATTCAGTATAATGGTGTGTTCAATATCATGCAGGGATTAAGAGGACAAGCCTGACGTAGTACTCATTAAGAGTGGTAAATAATGCTCCGCCCGTGGTACAGTCAGTATCTACTGCTTTAGCAACCATCATTAATCTATTTTAATCTTGCATGTCACCATCCAAGCATCCTCATGGTGCCAGAAACATAAGAGCGATTACAATCAATTTTATCTAATGCAAATGTGAAAGAACAAATAAAATTTATTGGAACAAAATGGTTCATAGCAGGATAATGCAATCTCTTGTGCCAACAATCTGGTATGCATGGGTTTGTTTTACTGCTTCACTTCAGGGCACTTCATGGCTTTAACCGGCAGTCCAGAGTGCCCATCAGTGGCTAAGTTCCAGCTCCCATTTAAACCTACTGTTTAAACACAATGGATTGCATATAAATGACACCCAAGAGTCAGCACTGTCTTACATAATAATGCAAAGTAATATATCCAAACAGTGTTGGATAGGAGGTTGTTGGTGGAATTACTTACAGACTTGGCACATGGAAAACTGTATATCACTGTCTCATTTGGGTTATAATTGGGGTCACCAGTTAACTCATCACTTGTATGCTCCATTCAGCAACTTAAAGAAAGGTGAATACAACACAAAGGATATTATTGATTATGAAATAAGTATTTTTATTGCAGCACATTTAAATTTCCCAAATAATTTACTTTATTTAGAATTCATATTGTACAGAGGCACTGAACATATCACTTTAGAGAAGCAGATTGTAAATCTTAGAACCCTCTTCTGTGTGAACTGTACTATAATAATGAAATTGGCATGCCCTGCCCCTTTTCCCCCCAAGTAGTTACATTCCCACTTTTAAAACTATATATGAATAGTTTGATCTTTCAATGATCTTTTATTACTATATTAATATAGTTGTGTTGTGGGGGCACTATATAAACTAGTCATTTGGGTCCCAATGCAAGTGCTTATGAGAAAGATGATCGCCATTTTAGAGGGAATGAGCGATTTAGGTGAAATATGTTATCCTGAATATGAAAACCTGGATTCTCAGAAACAAGAGCCCGAGCTACACCAGGCCAGCGTAACGGCCAGACTGCACTGCTTGTTTGTTAATCTGCACTTACTGGGAAAGGGAGTGTATGGACAGAGCTGCCAAGCACAGGGTGTGCTGCAGATGGCAATGATAGCATATTCTGTTTCTGGCTTTCGCTCTTGCTCTATCCCGCAGTTATTTATATGCACGGATGTGGAATGGATATGATCATCACTTCATCTTTTTAAAATCTATTTTCTTCTTTTCTGTGTTCCACAATATGGCAATATTTAAAGGGGGATCATACCAAAACAAATGGTTTAAATCACAGTGGAATTTATTTTTTATATTCCCATACACTTACATATTTAATGTAACATATTTAACAAAATATGGATTAATAGAGGCTGCAGTAACTCTCATCATGATTTAAGTACGTGAAATATTATATTACCCTCTATACCTTTAAGTCAAACACAGAGGACAGTTGTATGTAAGTCACAATTTTTGATGAGTATCTGAAATTTGCACAATTGTAAAATGCCTGAAGCAAGACAGATATGTTAGAAGCAGAATAATGTGTGCCTGTGGCAGTCTAACACAAAAGACTTGCTGATGTTCACAAGCTTGCACTGGTTTATGCTTTAGCCCTGAGATGGACATCTGCTAGGGGGGTTTGTTGAACATATGTTTCCACTACAGTCTGGTTCTAAATTAAAAACAAAAAGTAATGTCTGTCCAGTTCAAGACAAAACCCACACTTTTGTACACAATTTGTACAAAAAGCAATGGTTATGATTTTAAAAATCCTTTTAAAACAGAGCTTTACGTGAGACTAAAAAATCTGTTCTGTTTGTGATTCCATTAATAAAAAAAAAACAACAACAAAAAACAAAAAACCTGCACAACACAGAAATGAATCAATTCTCGTCCAATATTTCTGCAATCATTATATCTACATTTCACATTGTCAGAAATAGGCAACTGTTTGCTGAAGTAAAAACGTCCTTTTCTGACTGCAATGAATTATTTTTCAGACCACTGCAATATTACAGATTAACTTCATGGGCTTGCTGTATCCAACCATTATCATTAACACAGTTAACACGTGGATGTGATTAACAGTGGCAGAAGGCATGAGAGCACTGAGCCTTACTGTAGGCAGATTAAATTAATTATGTTAAGTAGCAATACAAAAATATGGCTGCAGAAACATTGTTTCCGATGATCAGAACTTGGGCCAAACAAATCAGAATTGCTGCTGAGCCAGAAGACAGCATACCACATAGCCTCGAGGACCCTTTGCATTTTTTTTTTTGGTTTCCGGTCACGTACAATAAACCCAATAAACATTTTCCCTCTGACATTGTTGCTATAAATAGAAAACTGGTCATAAGTCTAAAATTCTTTAATGTACGGAAGGTATCACAAATGAATCACTTTAAAATTTTACTGCATGAATATACCTATACTTTAAATTACCACTTGATTGTTTTGTAGTAGATAGTAGTAGATTGTTTTGTAGTAGTACTCTAGATCATTATTAGTTCCCTGTCCTGTTTGTCTCTTGTCTCTCTGTTATACCTAAATTTCTTTAGTTTTCACTTACTCTCATTTATCCAAGCACACTTGATCTGCAAGAATCCCCTAAGCCAAAATGGCTTTGCCTTGTTGAACTGATATTGGCAGTTTTAATTTTTTTTTTTTTTTTTACAGAAAATCACTCATCATCTTACAACAGTCTAATTCTTCAAGAAGGAACCACAGAGTAGATTTATGGCATCCTTAATGTGTGATTTTCTTATATCCTTGATGCCAAACATAGCCATAATAATTCTACCATTTCTACCCACATGAACCTGAGAGTAATTTATTTATCTTTTTTGATCATGGAGTGTCCCAGGGAAACCTCATATCCGGTGCTACCTTCTGGCATTTGGTTTTAGTTCTGCAGTCATAGCTAGTTTTGCTAGAGTCCCTGGTTGCATGCTGAGTGTAATGAATATTTCTTAAACCATTAACAAACAAGAGCATAAAATAATCTTTGTTCTCTCTTTCCACCTTCCTTCCTTCTTCCATGCGCTCTCTCTCTCTCTCTCTCTCTCTCGAGCTATGAATTCTACCCCCAAGTTACTGACTCCTGCTCTCCAGACCTGCCTGATCCATTCTGGTGCCCTACTTCTGTTTGGAGTTTTTGTCACCAGAAACTCATCTGCTACTCCTCAGGATGGCCCCATAGACAGCCTAAAGGTCACCATAAGGTTTCTATGGATGGAACCACATAGAAACCATCAGGATGGATGTGGATGTTCTTCCTTGGATAGCTTTAGGACTGTAATGGCTAAGAACAGTTTGTATACAAGTCTCCATCATTGAACAGTTTATAACACTATTTTCATACAGTAGACTTTACGTAAAACTTTGATGGATTCAAAATGACTCTGATGCTCATACTCATTGGTTGCTCAATGAGCTCATAGGTTCCTGTTAACACAACTGCACTTTTTGACAATATAGTATACAGTTATAGAAGATAAATACATTTTTATTCGCACTACCTGGTGTCATCCAGATGAAGATGGGTTGGTTTCCTTTTGAGTCTGGTTCCTGGGAACTAATTTATAAATTAAAACATTTATATCTCGATGAACCAGTCCGTGATTTTCCCAAGCACTGTACTACATGATCAAAAAAGTTATTATAAAGTGCATTATTATATTTAGCATCTTTTTTGGGTGGTCACTTGTGTTAAGAGGGTTTAATCCAAACCTTATGAACTGAAAAGCAAGTATCCAACAAATAATGTCAACTTGGGATTAATCTGTTCTTTATGAGGGGAAAGTCCTGCAGTAACAAAGCTCCATGGCTCTAATAAATAGCCAGAACATTACTGTATATTTGAATATTTTATTTTAAAAAAATTAATTGTGCTAGTGGAGTATTTTTTTATTTTATTTATGCCTGTTGTTGTCTGTTACATTAGCTATGAGCTGCTAATTTCCGAGACACTAACTGATTCTTGTTCAGTGTCATTTCAGCGCGTGCAAAGTTTTTTCATTTCTCGCAGAGATTTTGAGCGTCGAAGGTCATTCATGTAAACTTTTCCCATAAGAATTCAGAGATAAACAACTCTAGATAACGAATATCCGATATTTATGGTAAAAAAAAAAAACAAAAACTTGGGGGCGCAAAAGCTTGCTTCGAATACCACTGGAAACCGACTCTTCGGGCTAAATTTGAGAGGAACCGTTGAATTAGTCGCCCCTGGAGCACTGTGAATATAGTTAGCGTTTAGCTTCATTCTGAGCCCTGGAGCTAACTGGGAAAAACCCAGCTAACGCCACGCCACGGTGTTTTATCAAGGTAAACATTTCTGCTTTCTCTCGGCAACTTGTGGCGTGTTACAGCCTCAGCAAATTTTCTGCCCCTGAGACTTTCGTCTAAAACTCAGTAGCTAGGTCCCGCTAGTTTTCATTTTGCTGCATAGTAGCCTATAGGCTAGTTAGCTAACTGGATAATATTACATGTATATAGCTTAAATTGTTTATGTAACACTATCCTGGTCATTTTCATGTCCTTTTGGTTTAAATGAATTCCTTCTTTAAAAAACAACAACAACACAACCTAATATGTAACCGTCATTCGCCAACGAGTCAGCTCTTTGCGTCGACTCTGAGTCGACTCTTTTAGGTGATCGTTGAGAGCCGACTCGGATATTTGGGCCAGGTTACTCTTGCAACGTAATTTAATTAGAATGTTTTCATGTTTCCAAAATGCCCTATTTTCAGCATCAGAGATGTGGAGAGGTTGCTGAGGTTGATGTCCAGTTTGAAATGAATGGACAATGAACCGTTTGGATGGCAAAAGTGCCGACTCTTATTGGTGAGCTGAACCAGATGATCTGGCTCACTGAAAAGATGATCTTCCCATCACAAACATGAGCATTGTTCATTTAACATGGAGGTTTTTCCGTCTGAGTCAGATGTATTTCGCAATCAACATGATTTATTGTTTCTTGTACATTCATTCCTGGATAATTTTCACACAGACTCCAGACAAAGCTCCATCAGGTAGTCATTCCTGTAAGAGTAGCACAGTATTATTTGTCTTTTGGAATATAGAAGCACATTTGCATTTGTTGCTATTACAGGTATTATATTTCTGAAACATTGTCTGGGTCAAAATCAAAAAGTGCCTTTGAATAAACATTAGTTACCCATCTTTATAATTTGTATGGTACAATTATCTGGGGATTTTTGATGCTTTTGTAGCAAATGACACTTGGAGCTTTTTTAAGAGCAGGTTGATAGTTTTGAGAGAATCTCTCTAGAGAGATATTTTGTGAACTACATCCACACAAGTCATGTACAGATTGATTATTTTCTATATAAATAAATAGATGGATTTGCGAAAATGTGATTGGCGAAGACACTGCTATTAACTGAGCATATAGAAATGTGGCCACTGAAATGCTAATTAATTAATCTAATTAAGTCCTTATCCTCCTTAAACACTCATGATGAATATTTTTTGGCATCATAACTTTTAATTCATTTAATTTAATGCGATGTGTACATGCACTGTACAGAATATTGAATATAAACTGAATACTCTCTTTTCTCTACAGAATGCCTTCCTGTATTCATAATGATCTCTGTGCATAATTTTAACCTTGCTGTTGCTGACGTTTGTTTTAATGGTCAGAGGCCTGTATTAGCCTGGCTTTATTGAAAATACTGTAAATTAAGTGTACACTGTCCAATACTGTCTCTGATATTGGCTATTTAAACACCTTCCTCAACTAAGTAACTTTTTGAGTTTGCTGCAGTGAAGTTCATTTTAGATGTTGTCAATAATCATGCCCATAATTACCAGTGCAGGATCAGGAAAACCAAATTCTGTTGTTCAAGTGCAGGATGTTATGCAATGACAATTCAACCATTTGGAATTCAGTTTGATATTAAAATTTGAAATGAACATTGTAAAATAGTTACCATACATAGTAAAGTGTACAATTAATATTGATATGGATTATAATAACTAGAACTCATAAATAATAATACCTGTACCTTCTAGTCCCGTAAGTGTGGTTTAATTAGATGTTTTTGTGCATATCTATCTAATCTATATTTGGTGATATCATTGAGTATTTTGCTTGATGCACTTATTGTAAGGGATATGCAACCAAATATGAAGTGCTATTTAAAATAATTTAATTTAAGACAATCTGTCCCTATACTGTTGCTCCCCTAAAATTTGGGTGTTCAAAAGGTGCGTTGTACTAAGCTGTTTACAACATCCAGATATAAATAGGAAGTGAAAGCTGAAAATCTGATTTATTGCCTCATATTTGGCTTTTGATCTGAAATCAAAATGTTTTCAGCCATTCTAATACTTTTGGATGGTAATGAATGTATGTATGTGTGTGCGTGTGCGTGT
>JAQMCW010000007.1:9872793-9896939 GCA_030068335.1 Chrysichthys cranchii
TAAGTGCAATACCTCATTTATATAGATTGTATTATTGGAGCCGTTTTGATGGGCAGTGCTATAGGACATTTCTCTGAAAGCCCTTCATCAGCAGAATTTTACCAGCCTCTACGTTTATTACTAAGCACACTGCAGTTATACCCATTGTGGCTTATTGCATTTATTGATATTTAATTTGCATACATCAAGTTCCTAATTGCAATTGACTTTTTGTCCACGTTTATATCGTTGAAGAATTCCATAATAGAGATGTACATGTATATGGAGTTGTTTTTCGTCCATAATAAACCATCAAACGCAGATGACTCATCCAAGAATTCAGTCTGACTGAACTGTAATGCGTAGCTTATAAGAGTATAGTAATTAGTCAGATTTTTATTGAATTTTACTTTAATATTATTAAGATTTAAGGTTTGATTTTATCCAAACATTGTAAGAAAATTTGTATACATTTTATTGAATAATTTGGCCAAATTAGCCAGCTTTAAGGAAACTTTCAGTAGTTGCAGACTACTGAGATATCACTTAATTCCTATTAATGAATATTTCTTCACCTATTAACCTGCCACCTACATGTACCTGACAGTAATATTATTTTATCGATTCCCTAACGTATCATGGTTGATCTGGAGCTTATCCCAGTAACACGGACATGAGGCTTAGTCATTGAGTTTAGTCACAGCAGTAATAATTCCTCCTGAAAGATTAGTCATCCACTTTTGTAAACCTTTGAAAAAAATATATGTTTCTTTGTAAGGAATGATTGTAGTGTTTGAAACAATAAGTGGGCTCTTTAATGATAATGTCATGACATGCCATGTCATTCAACACACAGGCTTAAAAGGGTACAAGAAGCAACAACATAATCAAAATTCACAAAGCAAGGCCCTAAAGGTTTGCAGCTTGCCTCTGATAAGGCTGCAGGGCACAGAGTGAAATCCACAGTGTTGAATGAACTCTGTGTTCATTTGTGTCCAGCTGGCCTTACATGAAACACTGCAGGTGTTAATTTAACATGGGGGAATCCTTTATAGAGTCGAAGCTTTTGTCTGGAGATTCACTGCAGCTTCCTGTTAACCACAAAAAAAGTAGGTTATGAGTACATCCCAGATGCACACTCCTGCACTAAATGGTATCTGAAAATAGTGTGACAGCTAACAGTGGTTGTTTAGTGTGCGGTACAGTGTTAACTTACAGTACACTCTCAATAATAAAGGGCTAAGTTGACAACCTCTTTTTCATAGAGATGTGTACCATCAAGGGTACACATGTTGTATATATCTGTAGAAGTAATTATGGTACATTTATGTATACCTTCAATTATTTTGAAAGGTATCCAGGATTAAAGGATAAAGGTATCCACATTTCCAGGTGAAAGACACATACTAAATGTAAACAGAATACTCTGGTTGGTGTGACCCCAGGGACAAATAAAGGTGCAGTTTAGGATTGTTTTGTTCTTGAGAGTGTATTCTGTACTCCAGGACAATGTGTGACACTTGGTTAAGCTAGGAGTACTGTTTTTCCACCCAAAGTAAAAAAAAAAAAAAGACAAACTTGTTTTGGTTATCAAAAATGACATGAACTGGAGTATTTTGACAGTTTGCTTCCATCTGTTTGTTTTTCTTCCCACTGTAGTCTAATTTCTTACAGTTGCTGCAAATGTGCAGCTTTAAAATCAGGAAGTTTTCACACATCCTAAATGAACTGCTGAATCTTTTATAAAGCTTTCGCATGAATAGCTACTTTTACATACACTCTTCTTATTTTAAAATTAGTAGTCTATTAAAAATAATGCGCTAGAAATATTGCCAGCTGCTTAATAAGAGACCATGTGGACCGTCTTAAGATAAACACCAGTTAGTGTTTAGAGGGAAAAAAGCCTTAGGCTATATATAAATACGACTTTATTAGTTTGCAGTTGCAACTAACCGCTTTAAAAACTCCAGGTTATGAATATTTACTTATACACGCGACAGAACGGATGTGATTTTAGGCTCCTGTGAAATATGTGAAAGGCAGATTTTTTTTTTTTTCCTCTGACGTGAAACTCGTCCAATGGAGTCCACCTGGTGTGCTTTGTTCCGGAATGTCAACCAATCACAGTGCAGCTTCACCTACCCGTAAACACACACACACTCGCGCACACACACACACACACACACACAGGAGGTAGGCACATGCACCTGCAGCAAGCTAGTGCGACCACTGACACGTTTGACCCCGGATTTTGCCCATGGCTCATGCGTCCCAGTGTGCAGTCTAAGTTACATTCTAACCAAGATATCAACAAGTCGAGAGGCCCATATTAAAGTGTAATCTTAGTGATATGGCAATAAAAAGCATTCGAAGTCGTATACTCTGGGAAAAAAAAGGAAATCTGTAACCTCTCCTTGTGGGATCTTTAAGTGTTGTGTGTGAAACCCTACAGCCGACAAGGGTCCGTGTCGAACCGTCCTCCCAGGAAGAACTACAGCATATCTTACTGAGGTCAAATCAGCAGTTTCAGCAATTAAATGTCACTTTTGATCTCTTGCTGGATGTAGTAGATGTAGCCGGCTGAAGGTGCGGCGCTCAGGAACACTTGCTAGGGGGCGCCCCCAGTAGACTTACACCGGAAAAAGATCAGGAGAAATCCGGGGCAAGACGCCACATACAGCCTGCTCCGTCCTCCTCCTCCGCCTGGAAGAGAAATGCTGTTTCTTCATCTTTATTATCACTGAATAAGATGTGCTGAAATACTTATGTTACTTCTCGACAGTTTTTTAATACGGACACACACACACACACACACACACACAAAAAAAACCCATACCAAACTGTACTTTTTCGTCTCACTGTTTTGTTTCTTTAGTGTTGTATATTTAACCTGGGAACTTTTAAACATGAACATTTAGAAAGCGCACAGTTAGAGCTTAAAGACCACGACTGTGAAATCTAATCAGAGGTAGCTTACAAAACATGTTCCCTTTATAAGGACATCTCAGATGAAGTAAAAGTAGCGTTTAGCACCTTTATTTCAGAGAGTGTACAGAGCTGTGGTGTGGTGTGAAAGTAATTGAATTGAAATGTTTCTTAGAAACAAGGGGATTCATCTTTATTATATGGGGCAACATTAGCAGTTGGTTCTTGTTCAGGTAAAATATCTAATAATTGCGAGGAGGTAAAAAGAAGTGCTAAAGTTTATAATCTAAAGTTGACTTTTGTTTGTTCAGACAACAATAACAGTGGTTCAGACCTGTTGTCAGTGTTTTTTCTTTTCTTCTTTTTTTCTTATTCTTTAACGCTTTGAAATACCTTTTTGTATTTGAACGGATCTGGCAGGTGTTGGTCACTTTAACATTAGCCAAAGTATATTTACAGATGTGCGCCAGTTTTTTTTGTTTTTTTTAAAAGATTTTTATAGTTATCATTTTTATTTTCGTGGTCCAAAGTTGTTGCTGGTTTGGCTATCCAAGATATGGCCTGATGATCTCATTTACACCTACAGTCCGACAGGAGTGCTGACCATAGTCGGAGCTTTATTTTGAATGCAGTTGTCGGAGTTTTTAGTCCAAATCCAATTGTGGGATCCTTATCTCCTAACACGCGGTGTGTGTATATATAATCTGTGTTACCGGACTTTATATCCTGTCTCTTCTCTCGTCCTTACGTGGAAACACTACACTTGGAAGCGTAGTTGCGTTTAAAGGCTCGTTGAAGTTGATTGCCTGTGTTTAAAAACAATAATAAAAGCGGAGTACAGGCTAAAAGCGTGGTGTTCACAACACCATGTAAAGCCTAGCTTTGGACGGTCTTGTGAAGGAAGTGGTTTTTAGTTATCAAAGTCCTTCGCGACCCGGTGCTTGGAGTCCAGTTGCCTCGGTTTACGCTCAGTCTACAGCGGGGGTAGAAATCGGCTGCACGGCGGTGTTGTCCCGCCTGAGCCTCGGTGGGAGTCTCCGGCGCGGAGGGCGCTGTGCTGCTGCTGAGGAGCGGAGACTTTCTCCTCCGGGCAAAAGTGAAGTGTGAGCTGGGCGCGGGACCGCGGCTCGTCTGCGCTCTCCGGGACTTCAGCTCACTTTGCTCTTGATTTCCTCTCTTTCTCGAGCTGAGGCTGCGACGGCGACACAGGAGCGGCGTGCCGGCTGTTATTGATTGATTTATTTATTTATGTATGTATTTATTTATTTTTTGCAACAGGCATTTGTTCCCGTGTCGTTCTTGGAGGATCTTGCTGTGATCTCGGTGAGAAGCCCTTTCTCGTCGTGTGAAGCTCCGGCTCGGCTGAAGCCTCGACCGCCGCATGCCTGTGAATGCAATGGTTTGCTGTGAGGCAGGCGGTGCTCAGCCCGAGCCGGCTCTGCCACACACACAAGTGTCCCTCTGACTTTACTCACGGCGTCCCGAGGACTCGGTGTAGGACACGCTTGCTTTTTTTGTTTGTTTGTTTGTTCGTTTTTTTCCTGAGCACGCAGATGAAACGCAGGATATAATGACTGATTTCTTTCGGTGATTTTTGCTCCCCCGTAAACAGCTCTGTGTGTGTGTGTGTGTGTGTGTGTGTGTGTGTGCGCGCGCGCGCGGGCGGGTGTGTGTGTGCCTGCGCGCGCGCGTGTGCGTGCGTGTGTGTGTGTGTGTGTTTATTTTTCGCCTCTCTCCGCCACGGGACAGTTTCTGCTCAGCGCCGCAGCCCGAGTCTTTTGCTCAAAGTTGTGTGATGGTTCCGGTTGTAAAGCGGCGCCTTTCAGTGGCGGACAGAGTCCGGTAGAGGCTGGCGGAGAGTGCGGTGGGAAGCCGCGCGCGCGACTCGAGGCGGGGTTAAAGTTCATCACGGAGCGCCGAGGCAGCGCAGCTCGCGCTTCGCCACAGTCGGAAATGTGAAAGCAAGCAAGAAGCAACCTTTATTTTTTTCCCCTCTCTCCCTTTTTCTGTCTGTCTTCTTTTTTTTTCTTTTTCACACACACACACGCAAGCGGACGCTGCAATCACAAGTAAACGGACACACACACACACACACACACACACACATACACATCAACACGTACATACATAAACACGCCAATTCGTTACAGTTATCCATACACACACACACACACACTTCAGAGTTTCCAGCACCAGATATGTATTCTCCGTTATGCCTGACACAGGTAAGTGACATTTTTGTGTGTGTTTACCTCCATTTGTTGCGTGTTTACTTATTTATTTATTTGCTGTGTGTGTGTGTGTGTGTGTGTCCTGTGCGGGACAGCGCTGTGTAGACTACACGGGGTTTAACACGGGGTTGAGACTGCACTAACTTTCTGTGCAGCAACATTCCTGCTCTGACAGAGCAAACTCGCACATGGCGGATGGCGCCCACCTCACCTAATATTTACACACACACACACACACACACACTCGCGCGCACACACTCGCACACACACTCGCACACACACACACACACACACACACACTCGTATGTTGGGGCTTTTTACCGTTGCAGAAGAATGCACTCGTCGAGCGGTTGAAGACCCGAGTGTGTGAACAGAGTGTGACAGTATCCCGAGCTGAAGGTGCGCGCGCTGTTCACCGGCACCAACTTTTTGCTTTCGCGTGTGTGATTTCTGTGCTGTGGTTTTCCTACCGAGCGCGTTAGACCGAGTGGACTTCGCTTGTTACTTTGCATGGCGACTCCGCTGTAGCGAAACTTAATCTCAACTCAGGACACACTTTATGACTCCAGGCTGTTTAACAGATGACCGGAGAAATCTGTTGCGTGGCCAAAATATCCCCACAGCTCGAGTGACTTTTTTCGTGCACACAACAGGGGGGGGGAAAGAAACCCAGCACATGACCTGTACACTTTTTCTTACCTGATCAACTCTTAAGATTTGAAGAAAAACCCCCCACTGACTTTATTTCCTTTTATTGGGGACTCTAAGGTGTAAGGAACTAGTAAGGGGTGGGGGGCAGGCTGTTAATTTCTGGCCTTTTTATTTCATTTCATTTCATTTTATTTTATTTAATTTTTTTAGCTGAGCATTTTGGTGAAACAGTGATTGGTTATGACAGAGTCATTCCTGCTCTGGCTGTCAGGTGCTGCTTGACTTGAAGTTAAACTTTTTTGGTGAAGATAAATCTTGAATATCTTAGAGCGAAGGCTGGCGAATAAGTGAGAGACCAAGGTTTTAATTGGGAAACAGGCCAAATTTTTAGGTTTGTTCCTGTATGAAGGAGGATGATGAATTTTTGTGTAGACGGGATAATCAGAACTGAGCAAGACATCTGGAAAGATGATCTTTTATCATATTTATAAGCTACCATGCCTTAGTTAAAGTGTCCTATAAATAAACCACAGTACTTTGGCAAAATTAGTCTCCCCAGGTTATTTCTGAGAATGTAACACTGGAGCTGTACTAGTGGTCCTGCGAGTTAGACAAGGCCCTCCAACACATTCTGATATCTTCAAACATCTTTAGTTTGTAATTTCTTTTTGCTTTTTGTTTTTTTAAACTACAGATTAATGACTATGATGGTGTTCACACATTCATTTTCCCCCTCAGGTCTTGAATTATTATGTATTGACTTTATTATTACTCACGTGTATGGCACCAGCAATATTCATATGTTCCTCTATGTCTGTTCATTGCAGCAACAATATTTCTAGATGAAAAAGAAATCAATTATCTGAGGCTTAAACAAGCTGATATAGCAAGGTGTTTGTTTGTTTTTTTTTGTCAGTTGTGATGGATTAATTAGTGATATATAATGGAACGCAGCTTACAGTGCTTCAGAATTGGTTTGAGGTTTTTGGGACAACATTAAAATGATTGCGCTGTAAGAACATGCTCTTGCATCGATTATGTGCTCAGAGGAGACGTCCAGCATTGTCTGCTGTGGTGCAGGCTGAAGACGTTGTGTTATGTGTCAGTTATTTCTTTTTTTTATAGGTTTTAACATTGCCCTGTTAGCATCACAAATCCTTGATTGACTATTGGAATTGAGAATAATTAATAATATGATTATTATAGTATTAATTACAACACATTATTAGGTTACAAACATAAATTTGCACTCTTAGCTATCAGATTTATACATTTAGAAATACACACCATTTTACACACACACCCATATATGTATGTGTTTATATATATATATATATATATATATAAAATTATTATATAATAATTTTTTGCCAGCTCACAGGTGAGCTTAAGGGTTTTATATCGTCTGTCTTTCTGGCCCCAGTGGCACTATTGTTCTATACGGAGGCCCTGCGATAGGACAGGAGAATCAGGTCAGTTCACTTCAGGAGCCTGGGAGAAAAATCTTTGACTTACTCGTGCCAGTTTACATTATTGCTTGCTGTCTGTGGTGCGTGGGTGTGTAAGTGTGTGAGCGAAGAACGGACGCGCTGTATTTGGACTGCTTCTCACCCCTCTGTAAGAAGGGCCCTATTCGCCAACAGTTTCCCCTTGAACTGCGTTTACTTCCATGGGGAGACATGCAACAAAAGGAGAAAGTGAGCCCTGTCGACCCCTCATAATTAGGCCTCTGCAATACCGAGTGAGAGAGGAGAGGAACTACATGACAGGATTACTATTATTCCTGTTTTAAATGACGGTTTTGGGGGGGAAGCCCTGACCTTCAGAGAAACTTCAGCTATCTCTAAGGTGCACAGTGGCAGTTCACTTTAACAATATTAAACTATTGTTTTACCTATATGGACAGTCTGAGAAATTTGGACACCATTAATATTTTCTACCCTTATATTATATACACTTAAATAAATATAAATGGCTTACATGCGTATTTGTAAAAAAATTAATTTACTTAAAATTATCTAAAGGCATGAAATTTTTTTGCATATGCGTCATGCATTTGATAATAGGAAATATCTAGCCTCGGGGGTTAACATTTTGTAGAATTTAGGTTGAATTATTTAGAAGAGTGAAGATTTCTTGATTAAAAATGAATAAAAAAACATGCCTCAGTGAGAGAACGCCTAGATAGATGGAAATATAATTATTTTTTAAAATTATCTCTATTAACATTTTGTAATCTTAAACAGAACATGGGGTGCTGCTTCTGTTGTTCAAACACACACACACCCACACACACACACACACACACACACACACACACACACACACACACACACACACACACACGTCTCGACAGTCGTACCTAAAGCTCCCATATCAGAGTTTAGATAAATGAACATCACTTATGAAGATAAATGAGTTAGAGCAGTTATTAATTTTATGCTTTATAGTATTGTGAGCATTATGACTGTTCAATACTGTAATCTATTGTTTATGATTATGCTTTACTAAAAATATCTTATTTATAATCCGGAAGAACTCTTCACTTGTTTTATGCTAAGCATATATATGAATGCTTAAAGGAAACAAGTAACCAATGTAAAGTTTAAGCAAAAAAATATCCAGTAAAAAATCTAATCTGTTCAGATTATTAAAGTTTGCAATATTCAAATCTGTGTAGTATTTGACTCAGTTCTGCGCACATAAAATCGAAGGCGCCCTTTGCTCACTTGCTGGCAAGCCATTCATGCTCACTCTGTGGCTTCTGGGGCATGTAACGCCGCTACGGGTGTTTGTAGAAACGCTATTTTACCGATTGGCAGGTTGCCAGTATTCTTTGTATTTTGTTTAATCTCTGTAGTTCTCTCTGTGTAAAATTTCCCCGTATTTAATATCAGGCTCATATTAGTTCTTTGCCTAATTAATAGCTCTGCGAATCTGTAGTTTGGCGTTATAAAGCTTTGACCGACTGTTCATCATATGGTCCAGATGTAATGGGTTTCTGATTTGGAGACAGAAAAGAAGAAAAGATGTACATTCTCTCATCCATTCAGTTGAACGAGTGCTGTGCTGTAGCAGTGATTGTTGTGTGAAAAGACACCAAAAACAGTGCAGCGGCCTGTCTTAGTCTGGTACCGAACAGAAGGAAAACAACAAAACAAACACAAGTGATGAATAATGACAAGAGGAATAATTAAATTGGGGAAAGTCGTGCAGAAAAAAAGAGTAAGGTGTATCAATTTTTGATTTTATAATAATAGCAAGGTTAACTGAAATGTGTTCATGTCTCATACCTTTTCCATGCATACACTCCAAAGTAACTTTCTGTGCAGTGTGTATGTATGTGTATATAAATATACATACATACACAAATATTTATTTATTTATTATCTATATATTTAAATATAGATATTACAACATAAGCTCACACTGAGAGCCTTGGACTGTGTGAAGGTATATGCTGAACAAAAGAATACTGAACATTTCTTCATGTTTCAGAACTGATGTTGTATGCAGAGATGATTTCCCCCTTTAATTTCATAAAAGGAAATATGCCTATGGATCCAGACTTTTGGGACACCTATATATATATATATATATATATATATATATAAAATGTGTGCACATTTTTACAGAGCACAGATAAAAATAGCTGGTCTGATTTCCCTCTTTGGTTGTTTCTTTTTCTCGGCCCTGGCAGACCCTTACAGACCTGCATTCTTGCTAGCGAGCCAAGATACGGCCTAGACAGGCCTTACACTCACACAAACACATACACACACACACACACACACACACACACACACACACGCTCAAACCCTTAGTTCACAGACTCTCTCCTCTTATTGAGGGCTTTCCTGTGCTGATGAAGCTCATGGAATTTAAATCAAAAAAATTATGAGTTAACGGTGTTCTACCCCTCTATAATTCCAAACATAATTACTGGTGTGTATGCATTCTTCGTATGTGCATGGTTATTAAATTGCTATACGTATGTTCATACAATGGAGAGAAAATTATATTCCATAAGTAGAACCATTTGTACACTAACAATTATGTATTTCACATTCTCCAGCAATTATCATTTTTGTTCAACAGCATGTGTGAGATGAATTTAGGTGCTCCTTTTTTTTCTTCCCTGTCCTGATTTTCTCCGTTGCCGCTCGTTTGCAGGATGAATTCCATCCTTTCATCGAAGCACTGCTGCCCCACGTGCGTGCGTTCGCCTACACTTGGTTTAACCTGCAGGCCCGCAAGCGAAAGTACTTCAAGAAGCACGAGAAGCGCATGTCCAAGGAAGAGGAGCGCGCCGTGAAGGACGAGCTGTTGAGCGAGAAGCCTGAGGTCAAGCAGAAGTGGGCGTCGCGGCTGCTGGCCAAACTGCGCAAGGACATCCGGCCCGAGTTCCGCGAGGATTTTGTGCTCACCGTGACGGGAAAGAAGCCGCCGTGCTGCGTGCTCTCCAATCCCGACCAAAAAGGCAAGATGAGGAGGATCGACTGCCTGCGCCAGGCAGACAAAGTGTGGCGCTTGGACCTGGTCATGGTGATTTTATTCAAAGGTATTCCCCTCGAAAGCACTGATGGCGAGAGGCTGGTTAAGTCACCGCAGTGCTCGAACCCAGGGTTGTGCGTGCAGCCGCATCACATAGGAGTTTCAGTTAAGGAGCTGGACCTGTACTTGGCCTACTTTGTACATGCAGGTAAGTCCCTTTTCGTGCTGGGATAGATGTTGTGACCAAAATACACAAATAATACTGTGTTAGCATTGTGTGCTCTATATGTACAACTGTATTTACACTGCTCCACAGGGTTAAGCAGACTCAGGTGATTTGTCAGTCTTATTACATCTCTGAAAGGTTTTCTAGTATGTTATATCAGCACAGAAATGCACTACCAACACGCTCATATACTGCTACAGGTCTTATCAGCAAATCTTATCTAGAGGAAACAAGACAACTGTCATGTCTCTTTCCCACACAACACAGATTTTCTCAACACCGCAGAATATGGTGCTTCACTCCAGCTTGCCAGTGTACACATTTCTCACTGGCTATGTGAAGTATTTCAAAGTGGTTAGTTTACCCCTGATTAACTCTTTCTAATCCCCTAAAAACTGCTAATGATTCATCATAATCATATTATAATTTGAGCTAAAATTCCATTTTTATTTAATGCATCTGAGTGGAAAAAATTTAGCGTCAGCCCTTATCTCCAATCTGATGTTTGCTGAAAAAACATGGATTAACTCCAACTAAGTTGACTCCTGTCATGGTTTATCCTATACACGCAGCTCTGAAACAGAGAAGGCCAGTGCAAATATCTGATGGAGAGACTGTTAATTGGCAAGAGGCAGCAGGGGATCTGTCTTGCGCTGACAGCAACACAAACACAAGCTTTCACTTGGAAGGAAGGCGCTTCGTTTCATCAGACAAACCTCAATTACTTTCATTTCCTCCTGCTTGCAAATTGTTGTTCTAAAGCCAGAGTGAGTTGGCAGCTAATACCCATTTTATTGGTTGGAAGAAAGCGCCCCCCCCACCCAACTCCCCCATTCCCACCTCCACGCTAATATTTCTGTCTTGATTGGGTATTAACAAGTGTAGAGATATTTCCTTTAACTCTTGGTTAATTCAGATGAATAAAGTTGCAAACATATGTTTTTAGGATCACCTAAGAAATTGGGGTTTTCTTACAGGTTGGAAAAAGTGCAGTGAATCACGGTGATTATTCAGACCACTACAAGAGCACAAGAACTTTCAAGGATTTTATCAAACTTTGTATGATCTTGATGAAGCCGTGCAGACTGGCTTGTATAAATTTGATCAAAACTGCCCAAGAAGAGAGAGTGTTATTGTGCTCACAAAACAGTAAATGTTTCACTGGAGTGCTCGTTTGCCCGTTGCACGTGTCTGCGATATCAGTATCACAAAGGCCAATATTCCACTAACAATTAACACCAATATGTTTGTGAAGTTTTGCACTTGAACACGCCGCACTGCCGCTGTATCCCTTTTCTTTAGAGATTCGGAATGATTAGTTTTAATGCTTCAACAGAAAGAGGCTGATCCTGCTAACATCTGGATTGCTGGAGTCCTGAAAAGTAAAAGAAAACAAGTGTTTTACAAAGTGGAGCTACTTTTATTGCTCTCCTGCTTTCGCTTTCTCACACACACACACACACACACACACACACACACACACACACACACACACTCTCTCTCTCTCACACTCTCTCTCTCTCTCTCTCTCTCTCTCGCTCTCTCTCTCTCACCGTGTCTCTCTTTCTCTTTTTCCTTCATCTTGAGGAACTTACAAACTGATCAAGTTTCCTCCCCTGTCTTATTTAAAGCAGTGGAGTGTCGCTGAGGCCACTATGATCAAAAGCCATTCTAAGAGAGGCTGACCTCACGCTCACATGGCCAAAGTGGCGGGTTACACCATATCTTATATAGTTAGTTGAATGGTGGAATTCCGTTAGTTATTCAGCAGCCGGTTCTAACATGCGTACTTATCATTTGTACCAATTGCTATTATTATTTAATAATTGTAGTCATTCGGAAAAGTGTACACTTCTGAGGCATCACCTAGAAAAAAGCAAGACACCTTCACTGTGTTCTTGAGGGTGCAGGCTAATTTATAGCCAGTGGGTGTCACAGGAGCCATCCACACATGGGAAAGGTCGTGGCTTAAGATGTTAGGGTCACAACCCTATTTGAAGGCATTTGACCTCTTGGATAAACAGCCACTCTCATTAGCAGCCAGTCAAGCGAGGGCGGTGCTTTGGTTCTGGCTTGCCCTTTGACCTCTAGTTAAAACAGGTGGTTTTGTTAGGAATAGAGTGCAGGCCTGCTTTTAAATCTTTTAACCGGGAGCTAATATAGCCATGTAGACAACGGCTTAAGCTGCAGCCAGGAACTATTTTCTTTTCAAAGAGTCTGGTTCACAGCTTGTGCCACATTATGAACATTTTGTTTGTTCTGAGTTAGAACAGTAGTTAACAGTTAAAGCTCCACTAATCTGACCAGAGATCTTGATTTCATCAGGTCCAAGTTCACTTTATGTGTTGTATGTAAAGAAGTAAACTAACTTTTAACACAATAGGATATTGTGCTTTAGTTATAAAAAAAGATTATTGCATCTAATGACTATAGTTATGTAGGACAAAGACTCGTAAAGGAAAAGTACATCATTGCTTTTTTTTCCTGACCGTAGCTAGCTGTATGAGGACACTGAGATCTGGACTTTGGTATTTTTTTTTTTTGGTATTTTTTTTTAACCTCCCACACTTTCAAGTTCAGTATGGAAACAGCGATGCCCTGATAATGTGGTGGCAGAATATGTCCTCCTATGTGGGAAAAACAGCAGTGTTCGGTGGATCTCAACTGACCTTTGAGCAGCTGTAGAGGACATTTCATGTTTGCCCATAGACTTAATCGCCCATTACAATTTAGCGCTTAGTGCTCACAAGACACTACACTGCCAGGCGTTGACTTGTTTCAACGCACACATTATAGGCTATCTGACCAGCTATGACATAAATGTTTAAAAATGTGAGCAGTTGGCTATTGTAAATTGCGTATTACCTGATCACCACGTTAAGAGCTGATGGGATTTTTAATTAACACTTTTTTCAGAAATTGGTGAAGAAAAGAAGGACAAGAACAAGAGATAAAATATTAACTGTTGAACAAATTATTCAACTTGACAAATGTAAATAGGCCAACTAGAGTTAGAGCAGTTATCATAAGAATGGAAGTCTAAAGTAACAGATTAGAAATTAGCAATTGGGGCAGTACACATTTATCACTGAGTTATATTAAATCTGATGTGGATCATATTTCTCCCCTGTGGATCTCACTAAAATTTTGATCCTGGTTACGGCCCTGACTGCTTTACCGAAGGATAATACAAAATGCAAACTTTAAAGTATTGCTTAGATTGTTTGAGTGAGACATGGGAAACCCTGTACACTTTCACTTGTTTATTGAACAATATTTCCATTCGATTCGTATCTGTTTTCACCCGTGCTCACACAATGGAAGGATACTGCTGATTTAAAAAGATAACACAGCACAGTCTGGACCTATGTGTACGTTTAGTGGGAAGCTGATATATTTTTACAATGCGCTTACCTTACCTGACCTGGGAACGGTTTGCGTGGTGAACAACTGCAAATACGGCCGATCCACTTTGCTCAAATCACTCGTAGGGTATTTTTCAGCGTTTTCAGCCTAAACTTGGTTCACTTCAGCTAGGCGTTCCTTAAGGAACCCTGCTCTCAAGCTCTGTCACAACTTAAAAGTTAGTTTTAATTCTTGCTAAGAGGGCTTCTGCCTAAAATAAAAAAGCATTTGTGAGTAGAAGGGCTTAACCTTGATAAAAATGAAACGCACAACTGTATTTTCGGTAGCCGTGTTTCTGCAGTAGCAGAAAGACATGAGTGTGTCTGTATGTCCTGGCCTGTATTGAGTTGCAGCCGTTTTGTGTTTCCCTTTCTTTCCACAGGCGGAGGAATAATAATAATTTGGATCTATTTAAGGCTATTGTGGGATGAACCACAGGCTTTGTTGTGGTTACTGCAGTACACATTGTGGGAAGGGAGACCCCCTGCGCTCACTCCGCTTCACTCACTTCTGTCTCTCATTCTCTCCTTCCTACTTGCCACCAACCAACATGGTTACTGCAAAAACCACTGTGCCATCTCACACACACACACACACGCACGCACGCACGCACGCACGCACGCACACACACACACACACACACACACACACACACACATACGTGTTTCTCTTACTATCCTACTTCTCTTACTAACCCTAACCCTAACCCTTCCATTTATATAATTATTTATGCAGCTTAATAATGGTATGTCTACTCTAAAATCTAACCCCAACCTAACCTCAGTAAACAAAAAAAACCCCTTTAATTTTTTTAGGTTTTTCAAAAAAAAAATTTTTTTTTAATTAAAGAAAACAAAGATTCGATATTCCTATGATTGTGGGGACATTTGGACCTTCCAAGCTATAAAATGATGCCCCTCCTATACAAACATTACCCTTCATTACAAATGATCTCGTGTTCATTCATAAAAAATAAATTCGAGGTGAGCTCAGGACTGTTCACTGTTCACATTGTGGCTGAGAAGCTCTTGTTTGGCACATGCCCAGCGTAAAAGAACAGGCCACGATCAAATGATAGGATTCAGCGCCGCCACTTTTAATAACAGTGATCTGGCCTCCATTTGAAACACTTTTCCTACGACGTGATTTGATTAAATGAAGCAGATAAGAGTCTAGTAAGGAGGAAATGCCGTAAGTTTCGGCGAGCAGCGTGCGCCTTTGCTGGGTGAATTTCTCATAAGCCTGATTGCATGGCAAATTCGTGTAATCTGTTTAATGTCTATTGTCAGTGCTGATCTCGCTCTGCAGATTTGGACCACGTTCTCTGGCTCCAGTCTGAGCTTTATACGTCAACCATCACAAGACAAAAAAACTGCTGAGGTTTTTTTTTTTTCTGCATCACTTTTAGACCAATTTTGTGATTACGCACACGGAGCTCACACACAGATGCTGCTTGCTTTCTTTCTTTCTTTCTTTCTTTCTTTTTCTGTTTGCTTTGAAAAAAAAAACCATTTCCACACTACATTTTCTCCTCGTGTTCCTGCATTTATACCCCATCAAGTGAGGCCTTTACGTACATGTGTGTATGGTGATGAGTGATGAGTCAATGTCCAGCATGTGAAGTGTTAGAGGAGGTGTGCACCTGCACTGTCGGTCTCACTACCATCCCCCTGTGCAGTAGTTTTTTGCTAATGAGTTCTGTATTATCTCCTCAGTCGCCTCAGCACTCAGACACTGAGAGAGAAATAGGCCCACACCATGAGATCAGAGTACCTACTATTTATAATTTCTCTACCAACAAATGTTTATACAATGTAAAATGAAAAATTGTCTTTATGAAACGAGCATAATAAATTATATTATTATCTGCTTACATAACTGATGAAGAACCTCCATCCAGTGTACAAGTTGATTCATTAAAAAAAATCCTCCCGTAAGCAGAAACAGGGGTAGGTCAGGGGCTCGGAATAGGTCAGGGGCTTATGGCCAGACTGACTTGAGCTGACAGGAGGGCTACAGTGACTCAAATAACCACACTTTAAAACCATCATGAGCAGAAAAGCATCTCACAATATCTATATACAGTACAGTCATTTGGCAGACGCTCTTATCCAGAGCGACTTACATTTATTTCATTTATACAACTGAGCAGGTGCAGGTTAAGTAGCAGCTTGGCCATACTTAGATTTGAACTCCCAACCTTCCGATCAGTAGGCCAACGTCTTAACCCCTTGAGCTACCCCCTGCCCTTATATTTAAAAAAAAAAAAAAAAAAAAAAAAAAAGGAACCCTTGGGACAGACACAACAGCAGAAGATCAGGAGACCAGCAGACTGTCTCTGACCAGGCATCATCAGGCATTGGCATTTATTTAAAAGCAACCAAAATGTAGAGACATAGCTCCAGTCTAAGCCATAACTATGACAGCAATCATCTAACAGTAGCCTGTTAACGTGTGTGAAAAGGTGACGGAAAGGTAACCAAATGAATGATTTAATTAGCTTTTGGCGTATCATTCTGTTATGGGTTAGCAGACCGTTTGTATCTACAGATAAGTAGTCGTGTTATAAAAGAGAAAAAAGGAGAAATTCCAAATATATGTGTATACATACAGACATAGTAGTCAAGTGGGCGTGCATGCAGTGAGTGTGATTCTGATCCACTTTATCCACCACCGGTATGATTGATAATCAGAGGCAGCCAGTCCATCTTGCTGGGATCACTCAGAGAGTCTCCGAGCAGCTCAGGCTGTTCCAGTCCCTCATCAGACATCTCGTCCATTTCAGAACAGCAGCTTTGACTAACTTGTGAGAATTGAGCCTTTGTGCTCACATGCCATTCAACAAGAGTGCCGTTGTCTTAAGGCCTGATGGCGAGAGAGGCATTGCTGAGCCTTTACTGCGAGAAACTTTGATTGTATTAGGACTTGCTGAGGACTTCATTTGAATAGCCTCTCATGTGCTGTTTGCATCCCAGATCAGGAAAAGACTTTGCAACATTCCTAATGAGAATGATTCTCCTTTCTTTTCTTTCCTTTCTGTTTTTTGGTCCGTCTAACCGTGCAATCTGTTCATATAGACTCCAGAACATAAACAATTATGTTTCCTCTATCATCGCTGTGCTAATATTTCTCCTTTCAGCCCAGCCAGGCTGGCGACTCAAAATGTCCTTCTGCATTTTTCCCCATGGGTTGTTCAGATGGATTGATCTGTAACATGCTCATCATTGCCTCTTCTCTGTAATATCAATGCTTTCTGTCACGTGTGAGTGCTCGCCTGATGCCTGATGCTGTTGCCTATCGCTCAATACATTTTTCTACCCTGTTCATTACATCCTGCATACTGGTTAGCCTTGCACACAATTCAGTCATCTGATGTTCCTTTTACTCAGCCTGATGCATTTCAGCAGGGGAAATACATCACACTCAATTCAGCATATACATATTTTAAATCCCAAACCAGTAGCCCTAATATCTTGAAAGGCATTTCCTGTCTGGTCATTATTGTGTGGCAGAGTCATTTTGGACGGGAGTATAAAAGAGAGCACAGACATGAAGCAGGACAGCTGTGGCTGTCTGCAGGGAAAAGTTGCTACAGATGGTGAAAGAAGTGAAAAATAAACTACCGTATGGCTGGTGGAATATAAAAGAAAGATCATGGTTTGGTGTCGAACAGGACCTTGTTGTTACGTCCTGTATCTGTTTCTCTGCGTAGCATACGTCTGCATGTGATTGGGCCTATAATAAGGAATACGTTACCTCGTTTGCTTGTCCGTCCTCATTTCCTTTATTCCCATCTGCTCATCAGTTCTCAACAGATTTATTTCTCTGCGCCGTAACTGACATGTGCTTGTTTTTCAAATTCCTTTCAACATAATTAAATTTCATGACCTTTATATGTGCATTAGCAATCCTGACACATTTATGTAAGACGGAAAAAAATATCTCACTTGTTGGATCATTATGTGCATATAATATTGATTAAGTAGCTTATGCTTGTTTTATTAATAAACAACATTCCGCACCACACCAATTCTCTCTCCTTTACCCAGCAGCTTAGCTGGTTTAAATGGAGGTCACTCAGCTCGCAGCCTTTGAGCGTTTGCTTCCTGGTTACTCTGGTAACCTTTTCTGCAACTGAGCAATGAAGAGCTGACCTGTTCCTCTTTGTGATGTCCGGGGGGTTTATTCGCATCTCAGCAAGCAAACTCTTTAGATCCCTTTGTCCGTCACATGAAGCTGTCGAACATATCAGTCTTATTTGGCTGCAGCGGTTGCACAGAAAGCAAAGTGAGATGCATTCTAGATTTAATTAAACCGGCGTTCATTTCGGCGCTTCAGCGTTACCGAGCGAGTTGAGATTAGAGCAACGCTCTGCATACGTTATGAAACCATCCAACCTTTCTGGGCTCTCTCCAGATGGTGGCCACTACAAAGCATCCATTTGCTAACAAAATGTTTGCTCTTTAAGCAAGGTTACTTGTCATCTTTGTTAGTTTCTTTTGTTTTCCTAGTGTTTACTTTTTTTGTTTTTGTCAGATGTTGTTTTTAATAATTAAAATGGGTGAGGGTGGTGTTGGGGTTGCAGGCTAAGTGTGGAACTGACTTTAAATTATTGAACTATTTATCCCCAGAAATGCCCTCAGCCTCTCCATCTGTCTGAGTTGGAGAAATATAAATAAATAAGTAAATATGGATATTAAGGCTATATTTGAGTCCAGGCCTTGGCACTGCTTTTTAGTTCTGTGGCAATCACAGCTCTGCTTGAAGTCAGCACTGGGTTACACGCTGCTTCACATTGATGTAGTATGCCCAAATCATAATTTGTAAGGTTTTTTAGACAGTGTAGTAACAATCACTGTGTAACTCTTTACCTCTGCTTTTGGGTCTCAAGCATGGCGCCAATAGCATAGTCAATAAGATCAATGTGGATTTTTATATGTAATGTGTTCTTTACTTAATCAAGACAGAAACATCATAATGTAAGGCTTTATTATTTGGGTAGAAAATAATACACTAGTGAAGCTGTTGGAGGCAACAGCAGCGGTGTTATTATTGCACCACATAGTGCTGTGCGCAAAACTGTTTTCAGGCCCAGCACTGTTGAGGCGCACAAAAAACCCCACAGAATGACTGACTTCACTTGCAATTTATAGACTTGGAGAACAAGAATATAGAAAAAAGGTTTAATGTTGTTTTGCAAGTTTGTGTGAACTTTAGCACTAATTTGCTGTCTGTAAAAGCATGACTGATGATATAAACTTAAACCTTGTGTCTTCTTTTCCTGCAACACCTGAAATACCAAAGAAGAAACTACAAATTGCAGACAGAACTTTGAATGATTGTGGCAATGAGAAAGCTGTCAAAAAAGCAAAACCTGAAACACTAACGATTACTGAACGGTTAACGTTATTGCCTGATATTACAGTTCATAGACAGGGCTAGATGTTTTTTAATGTAGTAATAAAATACATGCTGCAATTTTCTAGTTTAATGAGGCTGGCTAAGCTTAGCCTGTTTAATTATGGCTTGTTAAGATTAAGGACAAGACTGCATCTGTGTGAATTAGTGCAGTTGTTTTTGCTTAAAACAAATTCCTTATCAAATTCATTATTTGTTATTCTAAACTGGTTGTAATAGTTAAATTGGATGTATTCCTTAGAAGAAAAGACCGTTAGAGTAACAAGATGTTAAAAGCTGTTCCTCGTAGTTTTGTCTTACGTTATATTATTTGCCGATGATTTTCCCATGAATAATTGACTATAAAATATTAGTTTTTTTTTAACCTAGATATACAAACCTATATAAATGGGTTTTTTATGGAAACCGTCTGATAACTTTAAAACCATTTTTTAAAGCTTTGGCATTTGCATTACTGCCTCTGAAGCTTCTGGAGGTCCATGCTGGCCCATTCTTTCTAACCTTTCAATATTATCGAGGCATCAGTCATAACCCGAGCAGAAGTTGTTCAGATGCTGGTAGGAGGCGTCACTACCCCAGCTGTGAAGTCATCTGAATTCCATTTAAATGGCAGCTTTTTTGTAATCAATACGCTTCCTTCTGTATGGTGCCCCATGAATCTTGAATGAGCCCTGCTTTTTTCCTCTTTTGTGAAAAAGCGCCTTCTTCGTCAGCGGCCGTCCTGAGTCTCGCCTATCCCTGCACTTCAACAATAAAACTGTTTTCACAGATGAAACAAAAGCGACACTTGATTAGCTGTGAACCATCTGGGAACGCGGAGCTGTGTGACGAAGCTAATTGGTTAAATCTGTGCAAGAATGGGTGAGAAGCCTCTCTTCGCATGTGTGTTTTGAATGAGTGGACTCCTCAGTGAGACCCCTAATCACACTTTGTGGCACCCCACCACCACCACCACCCCCTTTGTTACGTGGGTTGAGTGATGAGCTCAAGTCTGCCTGCTAGGCTGCAGGGGGAAAGAGGGATCCTCCTACTTTTGAGATACTTCACCTACAGACAGTCTGTGGCACTGGATCGACTTGCCACTTTGTTGTGAAATATAAAATATCGTATTGAGATTCTTCTGTAGGCTCTAGAGGAGATGTGCCCAGATGTCTTGAATAGCACAAAAGACCCCAAAAGTTTGTGTAACAGATGCAACGGAGGCTCAATACACAGTGGGATCATGAGGGTTAGTCGTGTCCTGTCTTATTAGCAGACCAACTTTAATTATTGCCTGATACCAAATGTCCTTCTTCTTCTTCTTCTTCTTCTTCTTCACTAAGATTACAGCATACATCAACGTTGTCAAAAATTGTATGCATTCTATTGCAAATGCTCTCTGCCAATCAGCCGTGCATGTTAAATATGCACATAAGTAGATTAGGCTAGTATTTCCTGAAAACTTGCAGGTAGGAGACTTTTCCTAGAAAGCTGCTGCTGCTGTAGAGAAGGTCAAACATTGACCTCCTACCCATAACCACAAATAACATGTTGCAGGAAACCCTGCTTTGCCTCACTGCTCGTGAGGGGAGTGAAGGCATGGTTCAAAGTCAGATGCCCTCAGATATGGCAATGATCACTCATAGGACCTCTGTACTGTGTGACCAGTACAGCTGCTCTCTTCGTGACCTGGCAGACAAAAATGAGCAGCTCCCACTTTTTCTTTTTTGCTTCCTCTCCATGTCTGTCTGTATTTCTACCCTCTCCTTAATTTCACTGCTCTCTTTATCTATAATTTCAGTCCAAATTACAGGTTAGTGAATTGTGTCTGTCTGAAATTTGACCTGGATAGTCAAACATTGCTTTAATGATAAATAAAGTAGCAATACTTCAACAGTTGGGTTGGAATTGAGTTGGCAGTGAATTGGTTAGTCAGTTGGTAGTCTCAGCCTCAGATGTTCCACGGATGGGTTACTGAGCAACTGACAACTTTTGCACACTTTTCTGGCCCCATGCTTCAGGATCTTGAAGGTTGCACTTTACTCACTGGGTTCAATCAGGGAAGCCTTTGAGCACTACAACATACTGAACTTTTCAAAGGATGATATAATCACCATAGAAAAAGTTTATAAATTCCCAAAAGAGTTTTTATTAGATTTTTAATTAAATAACCCTGTGTGTTTGCTGATGGGCTACAGGAAAAGGTTTGTGGTTGGTCATATATCACATCAGTCACATTTCCTCATTCTTGAAAATGTGGTGGTTTTTGGCCATGTTTATTCACAAAACATATCATACACTGTAAGGAATGTTACAAGGCTCGATTGTGAAAGCA
The DNA here is from genome assembly GCA_030068335.1 of Chrysichthys cranchii. Taxonomy (NCBI): domain Eukaryota; kingdom Metazoa; phylum Chordata; class Actinopteri; order Siluriformes; family Claroteidae; genus Chrysichthys; species Chrysichthys cranchii. The sequence continues at coordinate 9,894,437 of JAQMCW010000007.1, forward strand.
GCTAATGGGAAACAGTCGTGTTTGTGGTTGCTGTTGACCCTTGATTTGTATATCGCATGGTCTGTATTTTGTTACGAATAAAAATAATAGCCAATGAAACAGTTAGCCAGCTAGTTGCACACAGTAGTGTAGCAGAATTGGTAAAAATATTGTTGATAAGACACTTTACTGGTATTGACTTGACTCAGTCTTATCTATCCACAGCATTAATTGTGGATTCCATTAAATGGAAGCATTAACTTTTTGTAAACATACCAAAAGCTTAGTGCAAACACACGTTTTATAGTTTTGCTCAAACCTTCACAGAAACAGTATTCGACAAATTTCTGGTAACGGCTGCCACTTACTTGAGGGATAAAGTGCAATATATCACTTTTAATTCAAGAGCATCTAAATTGGGCAGTGATTCTTCTGCGGTTCACCTGATACGATTCACAAAGCCAGAGGGAAAAAAAACTGCGTCACTGTCCAATTACTTACGAAATGCACTGCAACAAAAAGGCCATTCAGCTCCATTAACCTTCCCCTTACGTCCTCAGAATAGATTAATGCTTATTACTCCTTATATGCACAAGCCCCTTTATATAATCACATGGACATTCAGTTTTTGCAGTGCTGTTATGAATATGAGGAAGATGCATGCAAGCAGGCAAGCAAGGGTCAATCCCTTCAGTGAATCCAGTCTATAGTCATATGCACGCACACACACACATACACACACACACACACACACGCACGCACACATGCACAGAGCCAAGCGTTGCTGCGTCGTGCCTCATGTCCCGGGTAATCTTCAGGCCCCCACTCTGCGGCTTCTCGCTAATTAAATTCCAGCGCTGTCCATTAGACGAATAGAGTGAGCACACTGCTGACTCAACACAGGTAGGGCAGCCTGCTGTAATGGCGAGAGGAGCTCAAGTGGCCAAGCAATTCATTTGCCCCCCATTTTACACATTCCTGGGTCACCACAAGCTTTCAAGGGTGGAGAGAGAGAGGAGAGGAGGGAGCAGGATGGATATGAGGGGATGAAGGTAATATCTGTAATATTTTCAGATGCGTTCATTGTGATACTACGCAATACTACGTGTCCTTTAAAGTGATCTGGCTGCGTCAGATAGGTGCATCAGTTCTGAAAGAGATGCGCTAGTCATCGTATCATTTGACATGTGTTGCTGTTCCTTCTTTGATACATGCAGTGCGTCACAACAAAGAGTCCAATGTTGCAGAAGTTCACTACAAGATACAGCGATTTGAAATGAGAGGGACCAAAAAAATGACTATTTTTGCCATGAATACATTTCTTAATTTATAATGTATCTGTCACACAAATGTTATATGGCTAAGTATGACAACAATCTTGTTGCTATGCTTTAATTTCAGTTTACACATCAAGATTTACAGCTGATTATCTCTAAGATTGACTTTCTGCTAAGATGATGCTGGTGCCTGAAACATTTTTGCTCATTTCTCAGAATCGGCTGCACCAAAACACGAACGAGCCCTTCTAAAGACACTTAAGTGCAGATTTTAAACATCTAATAAAAGAACTTTTAATTACTCACCAAACTGGTCTGAATTTATAAGTTGACATTTAATATATGATAATGCCTCTTGCATTAAAAATGAATAGATTGACTTTTTTCCTGAAATATAGCCACAGATAGGAAGCATCTCTCTGACTGCAGTTGAAATGCCCATGAGCAGAAGCAGTAGTAGCACGGAAACCCAACCCAGACTGTATTACGGTTGGTCAGGGTTTGGATGCAATCCCAGGCTGACTTGGTGAATGTTGTAGTGTATTGACTTTGCCAACCTTGAGGCACAGTTTTGCAGAGATTAACACACAAGAGGATTTTACCATTCCTTATGTCATTTGTGTTGCTGGTAGGCATTTATAGATAATTTGGTTTTAAAATGTACTTTTTAAAAAAAAAGGGGGGGGGGGGGTTGCACTTTTTAATTCAGTGTGTTTTTGGTTTACAAATGCACCACACTGTCAAAGTAACGTGATTAAAAACAAAATGTACCATGTTATTTTTTCTTAGACATTGTCTTTCTTTCAGCTTTAATGAAAGATTTGACTGGTAAGAAAGCAGCCGAGCATTCCTTGGCCACACAGTTCAGAAACAATTGAAAAATTAGAAGTAAAAAAAAAAAAAAAAAAAAAATCCACCAACAACAAAACTTCCCGTTTGCCTCCTCGTCTCTCATTACCATGTGAATCGCCATTCATTCATTCATTTATGTTCCATTATATCCTCATGAGTGGCTGTTACTATGGGTCCTGCTCAGCAAGAGCCGCATAGCGAAACTTCCGCGAAGATTTAACGTCCGGCAGAGAGAGAAAGAGAGGGCGAAAGAGAGAGGGGGTTCTTTCACATGTACACTTATTTCCGTTTAAAAGACGTCCGTTGGACCGGAGTGAAGTGCGGGTAGGTGTGTTAGTGGCCTGCAGGGCACAAGTGAGCTTGGGGAGGCAGGAAGGGGGGGGGGGGGGGGGGGG
>JAQMCW010000007.1:9905973-9930092 GCA_030068335.1 Chrysichthys cranchii
GATTCATGTTTGTGGCTGTAATGTGACAAAATGTGGAAAAGTTCAAGGGGGCCGAATACTTTTGCAAGCCACTGTATGTGTGCACCGTATCACAGCTCCTGATCTCTGAATACATGGCCACTTCTCGCTCTCCACTCATGGCCAGGTCCGCACTCACTCTATCACAGAGAGCAGAAACATGCTTCACTGCTGCCACAAGAGTTCAGGAAGAGATCTGTTAGCAGGAAAAATAACTCCCGAGTCCCATAGATAACAAGGATATCAGAGTCAAGTCCGCCAAGTTTCCTGGCCAGTTCACATATTTCCTGTCTGTAAATCCGAAAGCACGTTTAAAGAATCGCGGTCTCTGCGTGGGGGATGGGGAAATGTAATGTATAGGGTAACAGCAGTGTGTAGTGGCCACAGCAGCTGAGCCACAGAATGAAAATATGGATACATGAGTGGGCTGATGTATGCTTTTGGAGGTGTGAAAGCTTGTTTCCGAATCCCAACACCTGCTAGAGAGTGTATTATATTATTACCAGTCTGTATGGTTGCACTTAACTAGCTGGCTAGAATGGCATATATTTATTTGGTAATTATTTGGAAATTTCCAATTCTTAGCCAATTTTTGAGCTAGTTAATTTGCACATAATTCAGAAAGACAAAAATCGGGCCCACATTTCTAAAAAAAAAAAAATATATATATATATATAATAACAATCATGCAGTGATATGGCATGCAAAATGATCATATGGCACGTCCTCTTTGCATGTTTCAGTCTTTTTCATTCGGTATTTATTTATTTTCATTAGGAGTTTATTTAAATTTACAACTGAACCTTAAAAAAGTGTAAAAAAAAAAAATGATATGAAGCTAAACAAAATTAACACACTTCCTGTGATTGTTGATGACATAGCACCTTGGGAACTTATTCAACCTGTGACATTCTGAGGTGACTTTCTGTCATCACTTCACTTGTGTTTCTCTGTCCTGCTGGAAACACATAGGGGTTCTGGACATGTAGAGAGAGAGATTGTGTGTGTGTGTGTGTGTGTGTGTGTGTGTGTGTGTGAGTGAGAGAGAGAGAGAGAGATGGAGGGAGAGCAAGCAAGAGAGCGAGAAAGAAAGCTGTGCCCAGCACTGTAACAGCTGGCTGGCCAATATTAAATGCCGTCTGTCCTCCTGAGTCCTGCTCCGATCACCGCTGTGATTAGTGGGCATCCGGTCTGTTCCTTAACCCCGGAGCTGGAGACGAGACCTCTCTGGACTCGCCCCGAGCAAAAAGAACGCTCCACCTTCTGGAAGACTGTGCCTCCTTTCCCTCACACCATGGGTAGGGCCTGGCAAAGCCTGATTAAGCTGATGTGCTGTATTATCGTTAGTTTAAGATTCAGTGTGTTGATTGGTGAAGATGCTAGGCTGGTGGATGTTTGGGGGTGGGGTGGTGGTGTTGCACATCCACCCGGTAAGCTGATAAATATTTAAGAGTTTTCGGAGCCAAGGCATGGTAGCTACTCATCTGGGCTCCTTAATTAGGACGCATTCTGCTCTAGTGCCCTCTGCTTGCCGTGCCCAGGGAGGCGCGGGGTAGAGCGTGCTGCCCAGACCTTCATCAGAGAACGAGAGAGGGAGAGGGAAAGACGAGTAGCAAGTGGCTGCCAGCATCTGCAGGGTGACATTAAACATCACCAGATGCTGTGCACATATTGCGGGATGAGGTGCTCAGCTTTTCACAGAAGGCCACTCTTTCTTTCGTTCCTTTTTTATTTGCCGTAATCACAAAATCCGTTCAAACAAATGACAAGGAGCTGGAGTAAACAATTGAAAACAGGTAACTGAAATGAAAAACAGTAACAACAAAGCTCCAGTGGCTTTCTCCAGCTGGCGGTGCATCTTGGCGGTGCATCATTGTGACTGCCATATTCTTCCTTCCTTCGCTTCTCACCGTACAGGTCTTTGATTCCAGGAGACGCTGATTATTTGGGTTTCTGCTGCAGCACGTAGCTTTCCGGATCAGCTGCTGTGGGGCTTTGTGATTAGAAATCATGATTTGCTTCCTATCAGTGAAATATACGAGGCAAAGCTGATGCTCTGAATGTATAAATGTGCTCGTGTGTTTATTAATTGTTATTTAGTAACTGAACAGAGGGAGATGGTGAGAGAGGGGAAGGGAGAGGCTGATTAATCGAGTTTAAATGTGAATGCACTGTTGATTAGTCTAGTGTTAGTGTATCTTCCTTTCTTTTTGCTCCTCTTTCCATCTCACTGTATATGACTTGCTTTGTTCAGTAGTGTGGGGCAACATAAAAATAAGTGCATGCTGTGATTATGTTAAATTAATTTTCCCCCCTAATAGTAGAGTTAGTAATGACATCACTGACCAACTCTGTTGGCTGTACAGTAGCTGTTTGGACATTTAAAATCTATGTCTTGTAAATTTCTGTGTTTATTTAAAACAACATCATTGTAAGTATGGTTTCTAAAATATCATGAAATACATATACACTGTTTTTTGATTTTTTTCAGGCATGTTTGCCACATCACCTGCTCTTGCTCTTCATCAGCCTGATTTAACAGCTAAGAGCTCAGATTTGCCATAATGCATATCACAGATTCTTGTTTGTCTCTACCTCTCCGTGCTTTTGAACTTGGTCATCACTTCCCTGTATGGCAGCAAAATTGTGAAAGCTCTGTGTCAGCACCTCATAAATTACTATCCCTTTCTTATTGCCTTTAAATGCATAGCATCCCTGCATCTTAGCCTGCTGCGTTTCATAAACGATACAGTTGGGGGGCTTGCGTCCTGCCTGACCTCCATTATTTAGAAGCCTGTGGAATCCAGAGCCTCCTCCAGCAGGAGCAGACAAACAGTCAGAGGCAGCCGCCGTCACACTGTCACGCGCTAAATCAAGGCCCGTTGCTGGGACATGGCTCATAGCAGCCTGATTGGATGTTCATATAAATCTTCATTCCAAGTCAGCTGGGCTTCATCTTAGCCAGAGCTGGTGGCCAGTGTTGCAGGGTCTCCAGATCTCTTCCCATACAGGCATCCTACAAAAAATGCTCATCTTTTGCTATAGAGTGCATCTGCGTGCCAGTCTGTGTGAGCGAGTGGGTGAGTCGTAGCCGATCGACAAGCTCTGTGGCACTTGGGCAGTAAAGCTATGGAATGTGTAATTAAAAACAAGTGAGCACAAAGAGCCCAGACTCTCTCTCTCTCTCTCTCTCTCTCTCTCTCTCTCTCTCTCTCTCTCTCTCTCTCTCTATGTGTCTGTGTGTCTTAGTGCTTTGCCTCAGTGGTAGAGAGAGAGGGATAGTGAGGGAGTGGGGGCCAGGTTAAGCTTGCATTACAACTCATGAATCTTTCAAGCCACCCAGCCTACTCATCCAGCTCAAAAAGTGCACAAGACCAGAAAATGTATTTTTTTCCCCTCTATTTAGAATCTTCCTTAAAATCTTTGCATGTACCCCTTACTCTCACTCTCTCTCTCTTTTTTTTAAATACTACCCTGCAGAACAGAGATAGCACAGCAATTTAAGGACCTCTCGTAGGATCAGGGAGTACAGTAATGTAAAAATGTGCAAAAAAGTAAGGGAGGATGAGAAGGAAAAAAAATAAATGTGAGTGGTAGCCTTCGAGGCATGCCCCTGACCTCTCTGTACCACTGCGGTTGTTTTTGCCGCCTCGATCACTGCAATAAGGAGGCTTCATGTGCACTGAGCCCTGGGCCATAACGTCAGGAGCTAAGGACCTCTGCACCAGGAAAGGCTTAAGGGATCTGCTCTTTCACACAGCTAGTCTCCCACGGACTCTGGGAGACCGTTTTATCTCCAGTTGCTAGGATAACAACTTTAAGCTTCCAGCAGTCAGGAGGCCTGCAGGGCCTTTTTCTGCACAAACCAAAAGTATGCCACTTTTTTTTTTTGGGTTATTACAAAAATTATTTTGGAAGATCATCACTTATCGAATTTCACTTGTTTAACTGTTCCGTAGTATACTGTGGGGGAGCACTTTATATGGCTCCTATTTTAACAAAAGCCGACGGTCTTGCACGCCTGTTTTGTCGCCAGGATTAATGAGACAAAGAAATCAAAGTTGCCGTGCAGAGCGAGGTATTAATGAAATGGTAAAATAGACAAATGAAAAGCACGAGGGCCTCCGTCGCTCTGACTGACTGCTCCCTGCCAGGATTAAGTGGACTCCTCCTGTTCTTTTGTGCCTGTTTCCCAGCAGCACAATCGCGGCAGAGTCGCCGGCACAAGTGCTGCGCAAAAAGCCTCGCCGCGGCCACTTTTGCTCTCCTTTCTCTACATCCATGGCGAGACATGCCGGCCTGTAATTACTGCACCCATTCAGACGGGCCCCAGACGCCTCGACAACGTCAGTCCTAACAAAGCCCGTGAAATACTGCACACTTTAATGAGAGCACCGTGTTAAACTCTGCCTATACTCCTGTGCCTTGATTAAACCCTCCTCCTGTGGCTGGAACACCACACGCTGGCCCTGTCTAACCCCCTGCTCTGGGCAGCTCTTTCTGAGCATGGCCTATTTCCCCGCTTGGTCAGTGGGTCGGCTGTCCTAGAATGAACCCTTCCACTCTGTAGCCCCTTATGTGTAATGATACTTAGAGGCTAATCGCTCTAAACTCTCCAATTACGCCGAAGCTGCTCCTTTATCAGGCAGCAAGATACGGGAGCTTGTCTCCTCTCGATCCTGCTTTAATCTGGTCCACAGTGAAAATGACGCACACAACTTGTGCGAATATGGCAGCTGCAGTGGATTTACAGTAGAGCACAGTACATCCCCCGTTCTGCAAGCCTGTGGGCCAGGATGATTCTCTCTCAGGGAAAAAAGAGAAAGAGAACGAGAGAGAGGGAGACAGAGAGAGAGAGAGAGAGAGAGAGAGAGAACTAAAGGCTGCTGTGAGCCCACAGGGACTAGGGGTCATAGAGGAGCAGACGGGAGGAACACACGGTTTTGTGGGGGTGTTGTGTTCAGGAAGGGCAGCTGTAGTTGTTGGGGTGAGAGGGCAGAGCTGGGGAAAGATGAAGGATACGCCACAGGCTGACAGCCACACAGGAAGCACATCACAGTCAAACCACCCAGAAGAAAAAGCCCTTCTTCTCGTCTTCTCTCCCTCCCTCTGTATTGCTCCCAGCCCACGATGGGACCCTCTCAGGGAGGTCTCTGCACTGTATTCTCTGCTCTGGGCCACAAGGAAGCAGGGAGAGGAGATGTAAAGAAGTCAAAATCACAGAAGCTGAGAGACACTCTTTCAATTCTTTTCGTTTCACTGTGTTTTAAATTTAGCCAAAAGTGCATTTTTGTTCAGGATTAAAATACATGGTGACTTTTGGGTTTCATGATTTTTTTTTTATTTAACCTTGTTTAATGTTGAGGCTTCAGGCTTGTTTTTATGTTTTGTTCCACAGCCGCTGCTACCAGCTTTGATTGTTTTAATGCCGTTCTAAATTTGATTTGGAACACCTGCACAGCATCTGATCAGCCATGCTCTTACCACACTAGTAATTTACTGTGAACCATAAATATTTATGGGATCAAGTCGAGGGCTGTGAAAGGTGAAGCTTTCCCATCTTTGTTTCTGTATCATGATTATAAGCATTTGCTTTTGTTATTTACTGCTACATGTTGATTGACTGACATGTGGAATGTGTTCGGGCAGACACGAATGTGGTAAGAATAGCTCCGTAGTACGGACAGGCCTTCCTGAATATCAGGAGTTCAGAATGCCACTGAGTATGACAGCAACCTTCTTCCTGCCCTCACCTCGGCTCTCCTTTCAGCTTCAGCTAACACATTCGTTTGTAATTTATGAAGCCAGTGGGACAAATATGAAACCACATGTGCATGCATGTATATAAGTGTGTGCGTGTCTGTGTGTGTGTACTGTATGTGTGTGCTCTGAGGCTTGTTGGTAAAAGGGCTTCATTCAGGCTTTAACACACAAGTCGCCAGGGTCAGCAGCGAGGTTAAGCCTTCCCACCGCGAAGCAATCTAGGTCAACGTGGCAGTGACAGAATGAGGCGGAAAGACTGTATGTCAAAGGAACAGGTGGCCCTCGCTGACACCATGCTCAGTTTAGAGCAAGCTGGGGGACTGGAGTTTATGACATAGCTGCCACAGAAGCTGCTATTTCATCTAGCAGCAGGTCAGCATGGTCTTTTTCCAGCCCTCATAGCCTTAAGCGACCCACAGAGATATTTAACTGTTTGGCCTGTAGCTCTTATTTTTTCTTTTAAGAGATCAGAACATGTGTGTGTTGGGTGGGGGGTGCTGCAAGAAACACTCTCACAGGTTGAACTTGGCTTGTAGATAAACAGCAATCTGAGTCTTGGAAAGGACCATAGCCCACAGTGCAGAGTTGTAGTTGGCTGCACTCTTTAGACTGTGTAAAAGCGGACAGTCAGACTGGGACACTAGCCATGTTGGGTGCTGGCAGTGGGTTTAAACAGCTAAGAGGGGAAGAGAGATGGAGGATGAAGGTCCTGACTGTGAGGAGTTATGGTGATGAGACCCAGACTCCACACTGTCTCTCATGGCAAGCCGTGTTGGCTGTGCTCAGGTATCCCATCAGTCACAGCAAACAAATAGCCCAGTCTGGTGCTTCAATTTTGTCCACGTAAAATGAAGCACTTCCCAACATGGAGTTTTACACCCTTTGAGAAATTGTTCTTGTTATTTTTATCTAAGAAACACCTGTTTTCATTACATACGTTATTCTGATTATCCTGAAAACAAGTAGATAAGACTTTTAAGGATGTGCTATGCACATATGGTGCTACAGGTACAGTACTGACATCTTTACAGAAATTTGAACCATCCTCTGTAAACATCACGTGCTGGGTAGCAGCACATTTCAGTTCCATTTGAGTCTTGAATCTTGACAAGTAAAACTCATGTTGCACCACTAAACATTACATCCCATGTCTATGGACTGCACTAGGAGATCTGAGGAAGATTAGGGATATCCGATTCATTTCCTATTTTCAATATGGAATCGGTGTATACTATATAACCATCACACTTGTATGGGCTTTTTGAACATCCCGTTGCAAATTTAGTCCCCCTTTGCTGTTATAATACCTTTTGTCCTTTTGGCCACAAGAGCATTAGTGAAGTTGGGCATCGATGACAAGTGAAGAGGCCTGGGGCATGATTAGTGTCCTAATTCATCCCAGTGGCGTTCAGTGGGTTTGAGGTCAGGGTTCTGTGCAAGACTATGAAGGTCTTCCATTCCAACTTTGGCAAATTTTGGCAAATGCTTTTATGGATCTCAGTTTGTGCATGGGGCATTGTCCTGCTGGAACAGGTTTGGGCCACTTAGTTCTAGTGAAGGGAACTTGTAATGCTACAGCATGCAAAGCCATCCTATACAATTGTGTTTTAAAATTTGTGGCAACAGTTTAAGGTAATAAGGTAATAAAAGATAATGTATACTAGTAATCATCACACGTGAAACACAGCACAGCATAGCGTGACACAGTGAAATTACTTCTCTGCATTTGACCCATTCACCAAGTGAAGCAGGGGGCAGCTGAACAGTGCAGCAACCAGGGAGCAGTGCTTGAGGATGGTACCTTGCTCAGGGTGCCTCAGTGTATCTTATTGGTCTTGGGCCTTGAACCCACAACCTTTTGACTGAAGGGCCAATGCCCTGACCGCTAGGCTACCACTGCCCCAAGGAAGACTCACATGTAGGTGTGATGGTCAGGTGTCCTTTCAAGTGCCAACATTTGACCATACAGTGTAGTTTTTTTTTTTTTTTCAAAGTCTTATCACGTCTATATCTGAAATGGTATGTATTTAACACTAGATCTTTCTTTGGTTGATTTGTTTAAACAATCAGTATGCATTCCCATGTGGTTCTACATAAATACTTCCTTTTAAGGTGTAACTCATTAAGTTTTGAAGGCACAAAATGTTGTGTTCTAAGCTGTTCTTTGGTCTGAAAAGAGATGCTTCTCAGAGAAGAGGTGCTTCATTCACAAAGCCATGGACCTGTAGACTGTGGAAGAATCAATCAATAGACTCTCATTAACCTTGTTTCCACTGCAATGGTATATTAAGACTGCTGTTACCTCTGACTGAAGTCTGAGATCCTCCCCATTTTACGAACTCACTGGAGTTTCATTTTGGGTCTGGTTTCTACATGCTAACAGGTATGGAAAAAAGAGATGGCTGTGAAGAAAAGATGCAAGGCAGAACTTGAGTTTGGTGTGATGACATGGTGGAAAGGATGTTAAGAATATCTGAGAAGATAACATGGCTTATGCATCTTCTGACACGATCAAGTGTGAGATTATTTCACGCAACCTTGTTTAGTACTTCAGAAAAACTGGGTTGCCTTGAGTGTCTCCACAGTGGAAGCACCAGCTAAAGCTTGTGATCCTTAATGGGAGGTCTCCCCCCTTGACTCCCTGCTTTTGGTCAGTGGAGTTATTTATTATTCAGTGAGAGCTATTACTGTGGATAAGAGGCTCCTCTCAGACCTGTATCGATTGTTTTAATTGCCCCCAAAGATTGTCAACTCTTAAGATAGATGTTAAAGCAGCATGCATGGCATTAAAACATGCAGAAGATTGCAGGAGAATGAGGAGGAGGAGGAGCAGGCCAATGCATTGAAATGTTTGAAAAATGTTCCCTGCCTCCATAAATCTCCAATAGAGCAATCAATAACATCTCGCGAGCATACACATTCGCTCTCATGAGGTCAAGGACTGTGAATGGAGGGTCGAACAGTCACATTCTTGTACCTGCCCTTGAAAAGAGAGCATCCAAAGGAATCTGTTTGGGATTTAAATCCTCTTCAGTGATCCACGTAGCCTGAAAGTGTCTTCAGAAGTGAAACCACCATCTTAAAGGTGTCAAGAGGAAGTACTGTTAGAGGGAGCTTACACAACATCATTGTGGTCTAATACCTCAAGCCACTGCATGCTTTAGCCTATAAGTCCAGATTGACTTGAATCCAGAATTGAACTGTGAGCTTTTCTATGCTTGTGCTCTGAAAGACATGGTCCTGTTTGTCTGTTCTGATTTTGGACCTTGAAGATAAAGGGGCAGTCCCTTGCACTAGAGCAAGAGTGGATAGATTTATGCTCTAAGTAGTGGGGCAATTATTCAGTCACCTAGTTATAGCAGATTTTGCTGTGTTTTACCAGCCACAGCTGAAGGAGTTTAGTGGGTGTTCATTTTCACATTATTTTCTCTTGCATAGTCTCACTTGAGATTTTCCTTTTCTTGAAAATTCTTGGTAACATGTGCATGTGACAGGAATCCTACAGATGAGAGCAGCGTTTGTGTGGGGCGTGCAGGCCGGAATAGAATGGTATGCTTAAATAGAATGAGCGAGGTGGAGATTAACATGGAGCTTTAGCCGTCTCACAAGTAGCACAGTGCTTAGAACTCTTCAAGCGTCACACTTGATGTCAGAACAATTTAAGTGCAAGAGAATCAATAGTGGAGGACCAGTGGATTATTCCCGACGGACAAATCTAAACTAATGTGACTGTGACTACATCTCACATTGAAGTAGTTGTTTTTATATAATTGTTATCTATTTAGTCACAAACATTAAGGTTTACCAGAACCACATAGAGGCCTCTTTTTTGGTTGATGTTGAGTAAAGCTCTGGGAGAACATAAGGAAGGCCTCGGATTATAAACAGTGCCATTTGATGGCACTGTCTGCTTCTGTGGTGTGACAATGGCACGGCAAGCTGTTGACCTTAGTTAACCTCTGGGTTACATGTTGCTTATGACCATCTTGTGCTGGTCCTCCAGATGAGAACTAAACTCATCTTCCTGCTCCAGGTTTCTGCTGTCTGCAACCAGAGATTGAGACAAAAACAAGCATGTGTTTTGTGATTACAGAGGAAATCCACTGGTAATCCAGCGATCCTGTCTAATTAAAGCTATTCGTGAGACTCCTCAGGTTGTCCTGTTAGGGTTCTTTCACATTTTGGAGCATGTAACATGTTTGAATCGGACATGGGTGTGTTTAGTGCAGATCATTTAGGCAAGTGTTGGGAAGGTTACTTTTAAAATGTAATAGGTTATAGATTACTAGTTACTCTGTTAAAATGTAATAAGTGATGTAACCTTTGTAATTATTTTATCAAAGCAATGTAAATTATTACATTTGATTACTTTTTGATTACTTTTTTAACAAATGTTTTAAACTGGGCAATCAACCTGAAAGGTCCTAAAAACATTAAGTTAAACCAGTGTAAAGCTCACAACAGTGCTTTTTATTAAAGCATCTTCAATATAACTTGAATCAAAATTGGATTGAATTGACTTTCAAGCACAACCACCAAAACAAATCACAGCTATGTAGATCACAAACGACACATCTACGATAAGCTAAAATCTTTTATCAAAGGGTTCAGGAATGGAGGTGCGAAAGTCATCTGTTAGATAGCTAGCAATTAATTTGTCATGAATGGAGATTAAACATAAGTACTGTATGTAGCCTACTTGACAGGTAACATGTTTTTTCTCAGTAACTTTAACAGAATACCATTACATTTAATTTATAATTTTGTAGCGTATGCCCTGTATGTTCCTCAGGCCATTTAGTTTGCTTGTTTAATTACACGCAGCATCAAAAAATGTATCAAATTTTGCCCTGACTTAGGCTAATTGGTCTGAAAGCACCCTTAGGCTCGAGTCGCTGTGGGGCCCGCACTTTGAGCACTCTCTGTCTGTGTGGTTGAAGGAGCAGGAAGCGGAAGGGGTTTTCATCCTAATACTTTTACATCATCTCTGTATATTCCAACTCCTCTTTGACACACTTTGCCATCCACATGCCCACTCTAGTGCACTCAAGGTTATGGGGGAGCGACAGGTCAGCCGTCTCCGGTGATGTCTGACCCCATCTGGTTGTGGTGTGACCTTGCTCACACTTGGATTAGCTGGTACAAAGCAGAGTTCCCTCTCACTGAATTGTTCTTGTGCTGCTGCACCCCCTCCTATTAGCTCTCAATCATATGGTCTGTCGGTCATGTGATTAATAGCAGGTCAGCTGCCTTTAAGTGGGCTGGTCACTGTAGAGCGCCCGAGTGTGGGCTGCTCGTAAAGGGTGACCAGATGGGTTGACGGTAAGAGACACTTGGTAGGTTCTGTCTTACTTTCAGATTCTTGTGGTTTGTCTCTCTGCGTCTCCCTGAGCATGTTATCAGGACGAAGTTAAGTGACTGGGCCTATGGAGTACTCAAGATGGTTCTTGGGCAGGCTTCCAGACAGTTTAAACACCTTTAGCTAGTGTCTGGCCAGAGCCATTGCTCTTTGCCAACGTGCTGGCTCTTTCAAAACAGCTTCACTCTGGCTGCAAGGGGCTCTTCAGACCTCCAGTGAACTGTGGTCTTTGTGGCTTTCCAAAGCTTGGTACATGCACTATTGTGCGCTGGCATTTTTTTCCACCCAGGGTGGTGTTGAGGAAGGAATATTAGAACATAGCAAATGGAAGAGTTGTGTAAGACCTTGTGAAGCAGAGCTGTTGAGATGTAGATTACAAGGACAGAATTTATTGACATAGCCGGCTGTATATGCATTCATGTCCTAGGAACAATCTCAGAAATGATGTGGAGGAACTAACGTTTTTCCTTAAACCATGTCTGTGCCCAAAAGTGTGCGGTGCACATCAAAAAGCAGACGGTGCCCTCTGCCCGCTCTCAGTACCAGCACTAATGCTCACTGTCCACAGCTCTCATATTAAAACCTCCTCTTCTAGCTCAAGGCATCCAAAATATTTGAAAATGACCTTGCAGTGTTCCCAGCTCCCCGTCTTGTGCAAGTGCTTGAGATAATTTATATATAAAATGTAGGGTTTGAAAAATTGCCATTTCCATCTTTAGGTGGCCAGGGCTCTCCATTACCAAAATGGGCTGAGTCACTGCACCATGTGAATCTTAATGAGGAGTGCACAGCCAGGACAGCCTCTCCCTCTCACTCCCTTCCCTCCCTTTTCACCCCTCCCTCCCCCCCGTCTTTCTCTCTCTCTCTCTCTCTCTCTCTCTCTCTCTCTTTCTCTATCTCTGTCTCTCTCTCTCTCTCTCCCTCTCTCTCTGCAGATCAGATGTAGCTGACTTGTTACTTTTTGTTTTACTCTTTTTGATGAATAGTTTTGCAGACATCCAAACAGATATAATTTGCTTTGAAAAATACCATTCAGTTGAATGTTTTGGGCTTTTTGGGCTCTGTGCCCTTCATTGTATCGCTCATAATCGCCTTATGTTGGGAATTAATCAATTTTTTTTTTTAGCGCGAGACAGTGGAAGACGTCAGACTCTTATGTTGATACATATTCTTGTTTATTTAAAAGGTTTTACACTGTACTACACTTTGCAAATTGCTTTACAGATCTGAGAAAACACACATTGCACTGTGGTTTGAATTAAGTGGCTCTGTGCTGTGTATGTGTGTGTTTGTGGGGGGGGGTTTGTGTGTGGGTTTGTGGAGGGAAACAGACCAGTATGAAGACAATGGGCTCTGGAAACCTTTCGAACACAAGCTGTGGTTTTCCCTGGTCTCCCACTTTCTCTTTTCCTTCTGCGGACGCACTGGGCTCGACTTCCCTGACCACACACTTCCCCCATCACCGCAGCCTGAGTGCCAGTTATGGCATGGCCTGGCCCTCTTACAGCCTCACAAGCTGCCTGGAAACCCTCGCTGGCTGCCTCAGTCCACCTAGCTTCAGTGCCAACCCACGACATGAGACTCTATACCCAAACACGCACACACACACACAGATGAACCCTAACATGATTGAACCCTAAACTGACATGTCCACATTGAAATGGTGAAACCCAAAACACCCTAAAGTAAAAGCGAGACTCCCGGTTTCTCACTCTGTATCTCTTTTTCTTTATATCTCTCCTTCTCTATCCATTCTGGGTCCAGACAGGAAAAGCTGCTCTAAATCCTCTCTAGCTATAATGAGCCTAACACTGGTGGATCAGCCGCCTTATCCTCGCTAAGGTCATTAGTGTGCCGGAACAAGGCGTTCTCTGCTCTGTGAGTGCTTTATGAGGCAGACCAGCTGTTTGGCAAAACGTTGAAAGTATTCACGTTGCAGGTCTTAAGTTCACAATCCGACGAATAACTCGAACATGCTAATATCCGCAATTAATAGCTAATCGCATCCTATTTCCTGGTGACGCTGTGTTACGCACATGTGGGTCCACAGACTTGTAAAAATTCTTCACCTCCAGGATAATGGTGATTAACACGTTTATTGTTTAGATCTGAATGCCTTAGGGATATGTGCTCTTGTAGCAAATATATAAAAGTTCTTGTTAGTCATACATATTGATGCTCAGGGTATTAAGAATTAATCAGGAAGCACATTTGTTGTATAAAACAGCACAGATGTTTTCCATATCAGTGATCTTGCTCACTGCAGTACCTCGGCCAATAATAAAGTGATCACAATGGCAAAGAAGAACTCAAAAGAATTGTGTTAATGGTTTTTGGATGATTGATACTGATGCGCTATTGAGACATTAATTAACAAAATGAATTGTGTGAGGTGTGTGTGCGTTACTGACTGAATACAGAACGAACAAAACTTGTATTTTCTTTTACACTGATTATTTTTCCAAATGCACAGTATTGCTTTTTATTAGATTAAAACGATGCTGAACATTAGTGGCGTCGCTAAAAAAAAAATAAAAAAAAAACTTTTTAAGAACAGAAATTGGTGTTTTGTTGTCTTTATATCCAGCCATCATTTCTTTTGTATATTGAATTATAAATGTAAAAAATGATGATACATGGCCTGTATTTGTACGTGAACATGAACATTTCTCACTTTGACATGGTTGTGGACAGAAATTACTTCATGTAATAATTTCATAATGAATTCATAATAATTTAATCATTAAAAAGTAGTTTTATGCAATGTAAGATGACTTTATAGTGGAGGAAACATGTCGGAAGTTAAAGAGTTTTGTGGTACAATCCGAAGAATCTGGGAGCGAGAAGCAGAAAATGGAACAAGAGAAACTACCTGTGGATTCTGCTCTTCTTTACCCGTGTATCAGCTTGTTTCTTCTGTCTCAATCTGTGCATGTGTTTGTGTGTGTTTGTGTGCGTGAGAGAGAGAGAGAGAGAGAGAGAGAGAGAGAGAGAGAGAGAGAGAGAGAGAAGGGGGACATGGGGAAGTGTATGAGCTGAGTTGTTGAGGCCTGGTCAAATTGCAAAGCTCTGTATGCAGCCTGTTATTGTGAGCTCCTGTTGTACAGATGCAGCTGCAGATGGAAGTCCTGTACCTGCCTGCATAGCTAATGAAAGCGAACGATACCCTCCTTATAAAGCATAAATATGTAATTTGTTCAGCTGCTGTAATGAAATATGTATGTGTGAAACAGCAATTGTTCGGGTCATTAACAGGATGCCACTGTGTATTAAGAACCTCGGTGCTTAGGAACAACAGGAAAAGTAATAATTGAGTAAAAAGTTCATCAGTGAAGGTGGTAGCTGCTTTCCCATTCATTTGAAGTGTATTCTGTCTGTTAGAGGAACGAGAGAGTGAGAGAGAGAGAGAGAGCGATCCCGCCATCAGATGCTATTACAACTCCAGTGAGTGATAGCTGAATCTGTCGTGGAGGAAGATGACACTGATGTCCTCTGGAGCCAGACTGCACTGAGACTAGACTGAGCTCACTGTGTTCCCTCTCACCTGTCCAAAATGCCTCGTCAGCATTTCGCGCCACTCAACACGCTGTACTTTCTCGAACGGTGCAGAGAATGGCCATGCTGGTGCCAGCAAGTGTGTGCGCGATGCAGTAACCTCTCACACAGCAGGGCCCAGAACAAAGAGACTCCTCTCCTTATTCTTCCTCTTCAGTCCCTTCTGAATAGCACAGGTAAGGTAGCAGCAGAGAGAGGAAAAGGAGGCATGGTGGATTTACAAGACGAGTCTCTTTTAATAGTGCGCGTCTGTCTGCAGGCCGCTCTGAAAGCTAATCAGTTTGACCCGACAGCACAGCTTTGGTCAGGGTGCCCAGTGGAAAGAGCCCCTGGCAGGGTTAATTCTGTCGGGCCAGGCCTCTGGGAACAGAACATTCCACTGTGATCCTCTTTCATATGACTCACTGGTGCTTGGGAAGCCAGTAGACATGATACGATTAGCTCCTGGGCTTCTTAACGCCGACCAACACTCTACCAACAAAACAAAAACAAACAAAAAGAAAAAGCATCACTGATAACCTTGATCTGGAAGTGGGCAGTTACCATGAAGCTGAGGTGCTCTTTGTGCCATGTCAGAGAAGTGAAAGTATAACTGAGCTCGAGTCAAATTATGCAGTTAATCAGACGCTTAGAATCCAAATCCCACCTCGCAACATAGGCTATGTTAGGACTTTAGAAGAACTGGAACCTTAACAAGGTTGTGATTGTCAATTTGTCATGCACTTAGAAGATTATTTCCTCAGCTCCCTCCAACCTAAGCTCTCGAGTGTGTTGTTTTTGCCATCCTTCCAGTTTCACAGAGCTGGATGTTGGCCGGCGCAAAGCTATTCTTAAATTTGCTGAGTCGCACAGTTTGATTTATTTAGCCATAAATTTCCTCCGACAGACTATTTGCATGGGCACCTACCTGCGAGAGAGGATTTCCGAGGCCTGGACTATTTCAAGATCATGTCATTTTTAAATGCATATTAATGTTTTAAAAGTCAGCAGAAAATGGTTAAGAATTTATTAAGAATCAATCTGAAGCTGCAGAAGTGCAGGCACCAGTAAGAGGGAAAATGTGTTGCGATGATGCTGGGTGGTCTGCTAGCTTTTAGGACCCCCTTGGAGATGATGCCCAGTTACCTGGGACAGAGGCAGGGTGCCAGCAGCCATTTCTGCTCTCCCGTGAGTGCCTCCTGGCAGCCTTCACTGTCCCACCATGCTTGTGGAACTTTAGCCTAGAGGCAAATATTTGTCATTTTCGTGCAGACAGCGTTGTGTTTTGAGTCAGTGCAGGTTGGGAGCGTTTGGTGTTTGAATGCAGCACTGGAAAAAGATTCTTGGTTTTACAGAACTATCACAGTTGTCTTTGTTCATATGAAACTGGTAGATTTGCTTGTGTGTGTGTGTGTGTGTGTGTGTGTGTGTGTGTGTGTGTGTGTGTGTGTGTGTGTGCGCGCGCGCCTGTTTGTTGTGTACACGCTGGCTGCTGCAACAGCTCAGTCGTGTCATTCTTTGAGTCACCCCTCACTTCCCCTCCATCAGAGAAACTAAGCCTGTTATCCACCATAGCTGCAGCGCGTCCCAAACGAAACTAAAGCACAGTCCCTCCGTCATTGCAACTCTGCCGCTGGACACGGCACGGTTAATGTTTTTTCCTGGCCCACTGTCAAACTTTCCCCTTAACAGTCCGTACCCGCCAGCACTGAACTTAAAACAAGCCCACTTCATCTGTTTCTACTCAAAACATTCCCTTTCTCCCTGTGCAGGTTTTTTTTTTTTTTTAAGTCGGACAAAAAAATTCTTTAAAAACATAGCCTTTGAAAAAAAAAAGCGTACCCAGGTTTGTTCCCATTTTGGCGCCCTTTCTCTAGCCGCCATTTTAAGACTGGAGGAAGAGAAAGGTAGGAAAGGGAGGGAGGAAGAGACTGTCGCTTCCAACCCTCCTTACATGGCGGACGAATTTGCTCCTGTTCCTGACCAATAAGAGATGGCCTTGATCATGTGATATGCCACGATTGCACTGAGAGACAGGGAGAGAGAGAGAGAGAGAGAGGGAGAGAGAGAGGAGTGGCCGCAGAGTCGATCCCTCTCTACCCCTTCAACTCCATCCTGTTTTCCTTTCCCTTTTTTTCTCTCTGCTTTTAAGCACCCATCAAACTCACTCTCTTGTTTTGTCAAAGCACAATTAGAGGAGATCGTTTGCACTGAAGAATAATTAGCAGTGCTTCCTCCAGAGGCTGGGCCGCCGCCGCCGCCGCCGCCGTCCCTACACAGTGGAAAAGTTTTGTGCAGTCGCGCCACTCTTGCTCAGCTCACATTCTTCATGTTTCATGGATTTCCCTTCCTGGCCTGCATCCAAGAGCAGGGGAAGAGGCCAGGGTGGCAGAGAGAGAGAGAGAGAGAGAGAGAGAGAGAGAGAGAGAGAGAGACTTCTCTAGAGGAAAGGACTTGTACCCTGACACACCAATTGTCTTTTTTTCTCCACCCCCCACCCCTGCTTTCTCGCACACTCCTTTTCCCCTCCTGGCTCGTAACCAAGCATGAAGAGATTAGTGCCAAACTAAAACAAAATAACAGATGATGATGTAATGAAGGGCCAGTCTAGTGAATGCCACTATGCTCCAGGAAAGACAGAGAGAGAAATTCATTCATGCCTTTGGCAGTTTCACCTGGGTTCTCCCTCACCAGCCATTTGTCTCTATCTCCACTCCTCTTCCTCTGCATCTTTTCCTCTAATACCTCTTCTATGTCCTGCCGATATGCCACCTCCCAAAGGATGCTGAAGAATTGTTTGGGAGAAAGAAGCAACTTCATTTGGAGTATAATGGATAAGATCACATGTCCTACACGTGTATATAGTGCAGTATTATAAATACAGACAGACAATAATACATCCCAGTTCTAATATCTGAAGAACTTCCGTGTGGTTTTGTCTACCTACCTTTTCTAAAGATATAAAATGCGGCTGGTAAAAGGCATTAGGGTTGATTTTTTTTGCCTTATAGAATGACGCTGGAGTGGTTATATCCCACTTCTTCTCCTCCTTTGCTTTCTTCTATTGTAATTCTCTTAAGTTGCAGGCAGGCTTGCTGTTTCCTTCAGATTAAGTGCCCATTTTACATGGGTCAGCTGAAGACTCTGTATGCCACTTCACTGTACTTTTATGCCTATGTTAGGGTAGATCAGTTCATTTTTTTGAATATTAACTAATTACATGGTATATTTCATGGCATTTAAATATTCATTTGCCTGTAATTGTATAGTGTCACAGACAGAGTGAGTCTATTTTACTCTGCCTCATCAGGAGCACTACTCTATGCACATCATAGTGCCTGTTTGAAATTGTTAGCTGCTTGCGTGTAATATGACTTTAAGTACACATATTCTGTTCATTGTTTCATTAGAATGTCATCATTCATTCATTCGTTTCTTCATTCATCCTCAGTAAGCCCTTTGTTCTAGCCAAGGTCATGGTGAACCCAGAGCCTATCCAGGAAACACCGGGTGTGTGGCAGGAATATACCCTGAATAGGATGCCAGTCTATCACAGAGCACAATGCAAGCACATATTCGCACCTGTTAATTTAGCATAGCCTGTCCACATACCAGCATGCTTTTTAGAGGAGGGAGGGAACCAGAGGACCCAGAGGAAACCTATACAGACACTGGGAGAACATGGAAAAACTCCACAGACAATTATCCCAGTTCAGGATTGCACCAAGACCCTGGAGCAGCTCCAATCTGGTTCCTTCAGAGTTTCATAACTTGTACAGTAATTACAAAACTGAGCATTTAAAAATAATGTATGTCATAAATGGCATGCATTAAAGGTACATTAGGTAAGATTTGTGGGGTGAAAAGAGAAACACTGTCTCTCACTCACTCATCATCTACCGCTTAATCCTGTTCAGGGTCGCAGGGGGCAGCTGGAGCCAATCCCAGCTGACTTCGGGTGAGAGGCAGGGTACACCCCGGGCAGGTCGCCAGTCCACTGCAGGGTGAAGAGCTCTTTAATCTTTAAGTAGGGGAAGTTGAATAAGAATGGAATGTTGTTGTTTTTTTTAACTTATTGAGTCCACCACCCACTTCTCCCCAATGTACACAAAGCTCCACCCCCAAAACTTAGCATGGTAACTAGAGTCACCATTAGCAGGGACTTTCAAGTGCACTTGAATGTTCAGCTGTTTGAAAGTCAAGTCACAATTCTACATAACTTCACCTCATTATGATGAAGTGTAATAATAGAAGGATATGAAGTGGCATGGGGTGTGTCTATGAAATGACTGACAATAGGCTAATCCAAATACGAACAAACATTCCGGACCGGAAGGCACGATTTCAGACTTTTTTCCCCCAACTATATTATACAGTTGTTCTGAGACTAAGCCTTGAAATGTTTTTATAAACATTTCTACATAATTTCCCACATTATTTGTGATGGTAAGAAATGAAAAATATTGACTATTGCACCTTGTCTAAGATCTCTTTCTGGCATATCAAGTATCATCAAAAGTCATCATTAAGGCAATATTTATGCATACAAAGGCAAAAAAAAACAATCCACCATCCATTTTTAACAATTTCTGAATTCATAATGGTGATCCAAAGCCCTGGTTCTCAAATTAGGATCCAGGGAAACTCAGGAGTCCATGAAGCATATATATATATATATATTAAAGTGGTCTGCAATTTGTTTTACATTTTAAAACTTTTGAATTAACTTCGACTAAAGTTTTATATGTATTACTGACTTCCTATTAACCTGTTTGACTGGTCACCTAAACTGATTGAGGTTAAAATCAAACCTTTATAACTTCAGTTACTCTGTGGCTTCAAAAAGTGGACAAAATATTATGGTACACGTTTTTAAAATGATCTGCTATTTGAATTGATGGCATGTGTAATATGAAATGCATCTGTACTGATGTGGTCTGTGTAATTGAGTCCCTGGTTGCAAAACTTTAAAAGAAAACCCTGCTCTAACGTGAGTAATATAAATTCCAAATGAACAAAACAACAGATGATTATGTAATGATGATGTAATGAATGACCAGCATGGTACACTCACCAGGTCATCATTCATCATTCATTATGTCCAAACAGCTGACGCTCTGCCTGCCTTCAAACAAAGGCTAAAGACCCACCTCTTCACCAAGCACTTAAATTAACACTTTGTTTTTAAAGATATCCTTGTTTTTACATACTCTACTAACCTCCCCAGCAGGGTTTTTAGGCTGATGGTGCTCTTAGTCCCTGATCTCATGAGCTAACACGTGGACGTGTTTAAATAGTTTCTTGAAGTTGCTCTGGATCAGTGTCTGCTAAATGCCCTAAATGGAAATGTAATTCATTACATCCTCATGGAATTTTGCCTTTGACTGTGTAAATGTGAAAAAACGTGTAATTTTATTCAAACAGTCTAGAGTCTACCATTCTCAACCACAATTGGCTAGCTGCCTCCTTTATCAACTCTGCCGCCTTAAATCTCTCTTGGCCAGCTCTGTTAAAGATCTAAACTGAAAATGGACTTTCATCATACTGGAGCAAAGCTAATCTCAGTTAGCTTCCACTCAATTTTCACTTCACTCGGAGCAGGCGTGCAGCCGTTATAACCTGCTCTCCCTTCAGTGACTGCAGCTCTGGAGCTCTGTGTAGAGCAGTCAGTGTGTAGATGTGTAGAGACAGCCTGAGGTGCTTTCCACAGGAAGTAGACTTAAGAGGATTACAGAGCCACTCATTAATGTGATCAAATTCAGCGATTGATGGATAAGACCATGATGGGCAACTGTCAGTGAGCTGCTTTGGACTAATACACTAATACGCTAATGCACTACTGCTATAGCTTGATGGACAGATCTCTGCCGCTCTGCACAGCTGAGAGTGGTGTGCTGCTTAGGGCTTTTGCCGTCGGGGGGAACGAGGCCCGATAACAGATGTTAGAATTGCACTGGAAATGGCAGAAACAAGCCACTTTTAAAACAAGCGGAGAGAGCACTTAGCCACACTCGTCTCCCTTTTGCTTCCTGGTCCCTTCCTTCCAAGGCATTTATTCCCACGGAGAAAGTGGTTCCCAGATCGCAGAGGAGGAGCTGATGTCTAAGCACAGCCAGCTGCCGAGCTGAGAGGAAGGAAAAGCAGAATAGTGGCCAGGCCTGGCCAAGCTCTGCGTTAACAAGCTGAGGGTTTATGTGTGTGTGTGTGTGGTGTGTGTATGTGTGAGGATGGCTTGTATTACTGTCATTCCCCTGCTCCTTCCATGACCATGTCTAATAGCAAAACAGTGGCGGGCAAAACCACAGCTCTCTTGGCAGGCCGAATGCATTGCAGGCGTTCTCCCAGCAAACCCTCCAACAGAACAAAGGAAAACACATTCTCTCTTTTGCCGCTGTGCAGGGCGATCATTCACATGCATGAAACAAGATAAGGAGGAGCGCTGTGCCCTCTGAAGCACTTCCCTATGGTCGTGAAGGCTAAATATTACCTTTTGTCCATCTTTTCCCAAATGAAGAAGGTCTGCTGCGCTTGGCTTTTGGCTGCCAGTTGGACTAATGGCTGTGCAAGATTATTATTGGGTGCGAATGAAATGGAGGGCTGGGCCCAATTACAGACGATGGTGCGGCATATTTGCCGATTTATTTGTGAAGCAGCAGACAGGGTAATGACGTTCCTGAAGTCGAGGGCCTTTGCGTTGCTCTAATGATCTGCGCTGTCAGACCGTCCTCCATCTCTTCACCACTTACCACAAGAAGAGTTTTGTAGAGTGGTCAACCACTGGACAACAGTACATGCACACACAGAGACCAAGTGAACTGCCCACATCTTCTAATCCTGTGCAAGAGCATGTGGGAGTTGTGGCCAGGATGAGGAGGTGTTGGCCAAAAGGGAGGGGAAGTGTTGGGGAGCGAAGGTTTTGTGGTGGGTTTCAGGCCTGCTCTGCATTTCTCCTCATTTATGCCTCCGTTCACTGTTGCCGCTTTCCCCTTTCCAGCATAGCTGGGTAATGAGAGATCTGTAAAACTGCTGTTAGGAATTAAAATCCTTCACATAAATGAGAAGCATATGTACACGCTTGTCTGTAATAACAGCCCTGAATCATAATAACCCAGCGGCAGAGAGAGAGAGAGCGGTTTTCATATAATCACAGTAATACTATGAGTTTATCTTGGTTTTGGCAACAGATATACTGTTGTACTTTGGTATTTTGGCTTTTCCAAAATAGATTGCAGTGTCGGTGGGTTAGGCCCGTGTGTGTATGTGTGCGTGTATTTTTAACAAACTGCACATCCAGGATCCATCCACCTCTAATTCATTTAGCTTTAGCTGTGAATGCTGACAAAGAGGCGAAAAGGAAGGAACAAAGAGGGTAAAGAAAAGTGAGACAGCTCCGTTTTTGGTGCATGTTTAAAAAATGCCATACTCCATGAGGACTGTGGTTGAGAGCGAGAGCCGCAGCTTGGAAGAATGCAGAAACGCAAAACACACTGCATTACTAGCACCTGCAGTACCACCTTCAACTGTCAGCCCTGGATAAATCTGTTAAAGAAGGATCCTTGGTCTTTGTGAAAGAGGGAAACAGCCAGTGTGCAAAACTATGCAGTCTCTACATACGAGATTTCTTTGATATTGCCAACGAACCTTGTGGGCGAACTAGTATCTAAATAGTAATCTAGGTAGTATATACTGCGGTGTAGTTGTAGCTCTTTGTATTTGTAGGGTTGAACTTGTGCACACCTATGGTCAGTTCTGTATTTGAGGTATAGTCGGGAGTTTTAACAAGATGACTGACAAATGAGACTGCTTCTTACGATTTTACCTCAAAAGCTTTTCTTCGATAAGTATGGTCTTTTTTCCATTGAAAATTAGTTAGTAATATTTATCTCCTGGACCTTTAAACATTATTTAAAGTTAATGCTATCTAATTTGCAAGATCAATTAAGAGGAAATATTTATGGGGAAGTTGCGATGTTAATTTATCATAAGCGTTCTGAATGCGTCTTTACTCTTTAATACTTTCTTGTAACTGATTTTTAACAAATCACCCCGAAACAAATGTCTAGCTTAGCATCTTATCCATCTGTCCCACTTTTTCCTTCATCCTGTTAACTGGGGTGCAAGGAGGTTGAAATTTTCTTCACAGGCTCTTAAATAGGTTATCAGAAATAGCAGACTTCTTTTAATTTGCAGAGACGGACCCCTACATAGCATGCTGCGTGTTTAATACATGACACAATAAATCAACCAAATCCATAATATTCCACCCCCTTTGCTTGCTATTCATAGTAAAGAGGACAACGAGGAATCCAGACAGGATTAAATCTCTTTTTGATGTGGTTCCACTTTTGTGCAGAATGCGATTTTTTCCCCCCTCATACTTCTTAGTGCAAATGCGTGCACATTTCTGGTCCACCTACAAGTGTATGTGTGTTTATTAGAAACAATGCTTAATGCAAACCTCAGACAGAGTAGTAGCATGTGAGGAGAAAGAGGGAAGCGTGAGAGGAGAAATGCAATCAGATATCAAGAGAGTGTCTGTGGGTTACTTGTACAATAAGCGCACACACATTACATAGCTGAGGGTTTTAGGTTTTTTTTTAGTCAGGTTATTTGTGGTAAATGTTTTGTTCTTAACAACTTTGTTCAGCAGCTTATCATTTAGGCATAATAAAAGGAATAACGGATTTAATGAGAGTTATTGGTGTAGCATAATAAGCAGAATGTCAGAAACGTAAGATTTAAAGGATTATCATGTAGGAGAAGTTTCTTTCTTTTTTTTTTTTTTAACTCGCAGATTTCCAGGTTTTTCCTAAAAACTGTAATGCAGTATTCTGAAATATATGATAAGAGTCTGGGTGGGAGCTATAATATGATTTTGATATGATGTCAGTATCATGGGGGGAAAAGTCTCTAAGTTTTTTTTGTTTTGTTTTGTTTTTTACAAAATACAAGAAATCAGCCATGACCTTTTCTTGTTAGTCCATGTCCTTGATCACACAAAAGACACAATTTTTTTTGTTTGTTTGTTTTTTTTGCTTTTGCCATAAATCAAAGTGCTGACCTGCTTAATTCCAAACTTCTTATACAAACCAGTGGGGAAAAATAATATATGATGATATGAACCAATAATATTTTTTAAACATGTGACACTTCTGCTGCTGCAGCAGAACTAAATATCATGATTGATTTCCTGTACTGTGTAAATGTCTTCATGTGTCATGATGAGGTATTTTTTACCACATTGTGTAGGTTCAGAAGCCCCATGTGTGTCTCCAGGTTTAGTATGGTACTATGAATCTGAAGGGATTCATTCAAGGCATACACATGCACACACACACACACACACACACACACACACACACACACATACACACACAAACACACACACACACACACACACACACACACACACACACACACACACACACACACACACACACACACA
>JAQMCW010000007.1:9930192-9952980 GCA_030068335.1 Chrysichthys cranchii
CACACACACACACACACACACACACACACACACACACACACACACACACACACACACACACACACACAGACAGAGTACAACTGTGGAAGTGTGTGTGAGATTAGCTCCATTCACAAGCAGGGCTGTTGTAAGGGATATTATATGAGGGAAGCTCAGACACGGATAAGGGCCAGCCACAAAAGAAGAATGTCCAAACATTGTGTGGTGGGTGAAAGAGCCGACCTGCCCCTCACACTCCAGAGGACGGCTCGGCGAGCTGCTCGACCCCTCTTCAGGCACCTTTGCTCCTTAGCGCCATGCCCGTTCTGTCACATCTACCGATGAATCGTTCAGAGTGGCCACATACAGATCACCACCGCCACGTCACTAGCAGCAGTGCATGCTGGGAGCTGAGGCCCAGCTTTGGAGGAGGGTGGGAGAGAGGAGCAGGAGGAAATGTTTGGAGACTAATCAGCATAAGAAAGGAGGCTTTCGGAGTGTGTGTGGTTTGGCTGTCACCGCTAAAACCAGATAATGATTCGGTAATAATTGCACATTGTGCATACCTCAGCCGGTGGGAGCGCGGGGTAGAGCGCAACACCACTGCACTGCATGGGCTTTAACACCACATGGAGAGGCCTGACTCTACTGTGTGAGGTTTAAAAAAATGGCAGAAATGTAAGGTTTTTATTTCATTTAATTTCATTTACGTTAATGTTTTCATATGCCTGATTGGAATAATTATAATTATACTTATTTAATTTAAAATATATTGCTTTAAATGAAATGTATTCTAAAGAGCATTAAATGTATGCTATTCAGCGTTACAGTTGCAGTCTAATATTAATCAGAATTTTTTTATTGATTTATGTAACATTGCATTGCATTAAAATTATATTAGTTTATTAAATATTTAGATTTTTAATCTTCTTCAGATTTCACATGTCTGTGTTTGTGCCTGATAGTGAACGTGTGGGTGGGTGTGCATGCCAGTTTCTAAGAATCAGTGCATATTTGTGATGCTCTGTGCTGTGTGTGTGTGTGTGTGTGTGTGTGTGTGTGTGCGTGTGTGTGTGTGTGTGTGTGTACATCAGTGGAGCAGGCAGAGGGAGGGTCTGGTCTTTGCTGGGTGCAGACAGCTGTGAAGCAGGGCCTGGCGGATCTTCCTCCATATGTTCTGGGAGCATTTCACACAACCACAGATCCTGATTTCAGGCCCCCAAAAACCTGGAACATCACAGCAGGGGATTTTGCCTTGTTTTTTTCCTTTCTCAGTTTTATTGTTTTTTTGATTTCTCACAAGCCTTTGATTATATTTCAATTGATGCACTTGCATTTGAATTATTTATTATTTTTAGTTAAGCATTTTTGGCATATACTCTGTGTGCTGACATTGTCTTGAGAGTGTGCACAGAGACTGGACTGGTTTGTGCTCAGGGGTTTTGCGGTGCCATGGTGATGGTGCCCAGCATGCCGGGCATGGGGACACCTCACAAAACCAGGCTGGCACAGCTAGCATCTCCTTCTTCCACATGGCCCAAAAGCTCTTTCTCCCTCTCTCTGTCTCTCTCTTTTCCTATTTCTCCTTTTCTCAGTCTGAGAAAGAAAATCTAATGACCATCCACTGAATCATTAGTATGAAAACAAGGACTAGGTTTTTTTTTTTTTCAGGTTTGGTGCTCCTTTGCTTCATGGGGGAGGGCATATGTCTGAGTTTACATATGCGTGTATCCATTATTAGGAGGAAAAAGAAAGAGGGAGAATGAGAGCTCGGCACCTAAAAAGGCATCGGGAGCCATCTGCATAGGGCGGTGTGCCAGTGTCTTGCCAATGTGCCCAGACCACCTGGCCATAGCGCTAGCCAAGTGTGCCAGCCTGGGCCCTGTAGCCTCCAGACTGCTGCCCCCTTTAACTGCTTTGAAACTCCAGCGGCATTGGAAACAGGGGCTGCCTCTCCCTTGCCAATAGCTTTGTTTGAAGTGAGACAGGCTGTGCAGTGCTGGGGGACAGCAGACAGTAAACAGTGCCCCCTTTCAGTGCACCCCGCCCCCCAAACACACGTCCTCTTTGTGTGAATTAGTGAGATGTATTTGTGTGGGGGTTTTTTTTTTTGGTTGGGGGGGGTCTTTTTTTCCCCCACCGCTTATTCTACAGCTTTGTACATTTCTCTGAATTTTTTTTTTTTTGTAATTTATTATTTAAATTTTTTATATATATATATATATACGCTTCCACACACATACGCACACACAGAGCGAGAGAAACAGACTAATCCCTGCTCCATGCCAGTCTTTTTCTTTGACCACCTCCTTCTGCCGCACACTCTTTGCCCTCCTCCTGCTGCGTGTGAGCCCACAGCCTTGGCACAGGCTCCTTGACAACCCTGGGAACCAGCGCTTCGGAGTGGCACTCGAGGGGCACAAACACTGGCACTCCTGCCCGCGTCTTCCTTTGTCCTGTTTGTCTGCGCTTGAATGTCAATGAGTACACATTTGTGTCATTTATTCACCAAACATTTAGTCAAAAGCAGCCAGATGTACGGAAATTCTCACTTGCTGTTGTGCACCGAAAAAAAAAATGTACGCAGAGATTTAATACCAATGAAGCCTAGAGTGATATTTTACTTGATTCAGTTTAAAATAAATTAGTGATCGATTTTTTTTTTTTTTTTGCGAGGCATAATTAGGCATCTCAATTGTGATTCCATGGACTGGAAGATATCTGCCCTAGTTCTCCCACCAAATTTGCTCTTGTATTAATTAAAATCTGTAAGTGAAATGAATTAATGAGTAAGCTGTATCTACATCCCAGCAGAGCTGAACTACGTGGTGACCCACACTACATTTTAAACACTGCCTGACTTGTTCCTGCTAATGTTGTTCCATGCAAAACATGCAGCACGGCCAGAGAATATGCACTAATGACCGCAGAGTAGTGGAAAATGTGGAGCAGTGGATTTTCTACGTCTTTCTTTTCCCGGCAGTGACAGGAGACCCAGCTGACCCTGAGCGCAGAGCCGTCAGCACATCTGTAATCTGTGGAATGTGGGAATCAAGAGAGATTCATAATGTGTGTGTGTGTGTGTGTGTGTGTGTGTGTGTGTGTGTGTGTGTGTGTGTGTGTGAGAGAGAGAGAGAGAGAGAGAGAGAGAGAGAGAGAGAAAAGAGAAGAGAAATGAAATGAAGGAGGGGGCATAGGGAGAGGTTTGGGCCCTGTGGTTCCAGGAAGGCAGGCTTGTAACAGGTAGTGCCAGGCCAGAAGGCCCAGGTACGCCCACTGAAAAACTAATTGATTACTGCGGGAACTGCTGGGTGATAAACAGCCTGATGTATTGCTTTCCTTCTGAGACTCGGGCCCAAAGGCCGACTGAGGATATTCTGGTAAAGTGGTGGGCCAAATGAGGGGAGGGGAATGTGAGAGAGAGGGATATAGTAAAGGAATAGGGCTGACATTGAAATGTTGCCCTGCTGCAAGGGTGTAATCCATACAGGTGACAGGGTGCTGAAGCCTAAGCCATGAGTCCAGATCAGAATATTTGACAGGTCTAAAAACGTCTACTCTTGGAGCCCCGGAGTCCTCTTACACATGAAGACCTTCTTGCTTTGTTTTGGTTTTCTGTCATGTATGTGCTGTAGACTTCTTTTTTTTTTCCTTTTTCCTGGTACTATCAGTGTTTCAGTGGATATTAAGAGGAGAGAAGAAAAGAGAGGGTTCGGCACTGATTGCTTTTTAGTACATTAATATTTTATCAGATGGGAAGTGTGGATGTTATCGCTTCCAACAGATTTGCTTCTGGATTCGGGTCTCTCTACACTCAACGTACATACATTTCCAGAGCAATTGAAATGTGTATTTGTGCTGCGCTGGTCTTACTAGAGCCAGATACCGTGAGCCAGCAATTGAGGGAGTTTCACACATTACACGAGCACTACTTCAGAGAGACAGAAAGAGAGAGAAAGCCTAGAAGAGAGAGAGAGGGGAAGGAATGGGTACAGGCATCGGCTGAGGACGGTGCTCAGAAACCCTAGCTGCACTGCTGCAGCTTCCCTCTCAATTTTCCCCAGCCGAGATCAATACGCTGCTCGATGGGCTGGGCTGACACTGTCCACAGCTCAGCAAGCATAGCTAGCCAATACACACACATTTGTAGAGCTGTGAGTTCATTCACTTACTCGGACATTTACAGTTAAATTATTGTGGTTGTTGTGATTATTAGTTAGCATGGGTCCAGGTCACTTTTAGTATTATAAGGAGATTTATTGCTCTTTTGTGCAATCATGAATTGAGTTTACCTCAGTGGCTATCTGACTTGAGTAACATTTTTTTTTTAATAAAGTAATTTATGGAGCCATTTAAATTTAGATGAAACAAATATAAATTAATATTTTACTTTGCTTTGCAGAAACTATAGCCAGTGTTCTGTTTTCTTAAGATTAAATTGTTCTGATTTTTGTAAGTTTGACAATTCTTACAAATAAATTTTGATTTGTAATCTTTTTGCACGTGTTATTGCTCAAATGCCTTGTTGTCTACACATGGAGGGCAGAGGGGGCATTTGTGGAAGGTAGCACTGTTAGAGAGAGTGTGTGTGGTCAGGGCTTAGCTCCAGACAACCTCATGAGGTCCACACACACACACACACACACGCACAGAGTAACCTGAGAGACGGCACTCCCTAACAGCCCCATCGATCCTTCCACACCAACCCACTATTCTGTCTCTTTCAGTCCAGTCATCCGCCGAACCCTTTAACTGTTTACTCACTGTAGCGCAGCCCCGTTAGGGAATTTCACTTATTGTGGAGATGGAGGAATGTAAATGAAAAGTATTTTCTTTATCTGGTGATTATGACTACTGGAAAAAAGCAGAAAACATTGTAACATGTGCTGGTGTGTTCCAGCACCTGTCTCTGTGTAATGTAAATTCTCAGCACCGTCTGCCAAACATCCATTAGTTTACCTGAGGGAAATCTGGGCTGAGTTGTAAACTTTCTTCCCTAGTTTCATTGCTGTTGTGCATTAATAGTAAAAGGGAATATCAGATGTCTCAATCACTATTTGTTTTCTCAAACAGATTTTTATGGTTTCTATAAAATATGGATCTCATAATTCTTTTTACGGCATAGATAACCGCAGGGTTTGTGTGACAGCAGACACAGTATGTGGCTCTGACTGTGTAGAAGGATAAATGGAGGAGTTTTTGGTCTGGGTATGGAGGCCTCTTTCCCACTCATGGGAGGTACACACGCACAGGAAGCCCATTGTACAGACCTGAGGAATCTCACTCCGCTGACGCTGGCTACTTATCAATGGCTCTCTGCAGCACTGAGTCGGCAGCCTGGCTCTCAGAGGGCCTGATATCGACTCTGTACACTTGTATTCTTCTGCAGATCAGGGCAGGCCTGCTAAACTATGCACAGAGGAGCAGATGGGGTGAAAACGTTGCCTGAATAGAGCTTGGTGTGGGCGCAGGTTTAGGACCTGGCTGTATGCTTGTTTTGTTCTGTTTTTGACTGCTGCTCCAATACAGACAGAACTTTTTGAAGGCTTTCAAGAAATAGACGTATTAGCAGGGGAGAAAAAAAGCGGGGGGGGGCAGATAAGTACTAACTCCCAACATTTGATAATTATGCTAAGTAAGGTGGAAACAAATCAATACTGTTTCATCAAACACATTCTAAAATTATTTTGGTCCGGCTTGTGTCACAGTGTCCTTCGCTGGCACAGTATCCCTGCCTACACGTCAAGGTTCCTCTCCCCTAATCCACTTTCTGGAGACATCCATTATTGCCTGTGCTCTCCTGTAATAGTAATCATGCTTTCGTTAATTGATCCACCGTCGCTGCTGGGATTGCTATGGTTGAGTGGTTCCTCCAGCGTCTCAACACGACACGATGTTGTAAGTGACGCGTTTTCTTTGGATCAGAACCGAGGGGCTGGTACACTCACAGAGAAACATGGCTCCAACAGTTTAGCATGTGCTTACGCCATCAGACTGAGGATTTAATCTGAACACGTTTCATACATTAGGTTGGACACAATTAATTTTGAATTAAAATTGGATTATTTGCACTCAGTGTTGAAGTTTAGGTAGTCTCACATGGCAATTTCTTAGAAAAAGAAGACAGCCTTAGATTAAACATTTTTCAGTTTTTACCAAAATATTTGTGTAAAACCCTTTCAAAATACACTGCAGATGTTAAGCGATATCATTATATATCACTTACATCAGTATAATGTAGATTTTCATGAACTTACAACTCAGCAGATCACTTTAGTAATAGTCTTATTTGTTTCAACCACAAATTCTCTTTAATATCAGCAATCAGTAGATTCTTTTTTTCTAAGCTAAACACCAGTGTTTCGCTTCTCTTATTATAATTTCTGTTTAGTTTGGCATAGGTCTGATCAATGGTAGTATTGCGCTGCATCCTTGCTAATTTGTGCAGCCCATTGTTGGGCAAAAGGGTGGTATCAAGCATGGCAGCCGCTCAAAGGCGGGTGAGAGCGCTTTTAAAATGGTTGCCAAAGCTTTCAAGATGGCTGCTAGGGTGTGAGGTAAAGGGGTGAGGCATACATTAATAATAAAGACTAATATTACAGTATTGTTGTTATTAAATGAATCCAGGCTATATTTAAGTATATAAGTCAGGTTGGTGGCATGTTGTTGTTGTGGTTGTGTACAGCCCGAGAGTTTTTCCCCTTCCATCCTCGTATCAGAACGCTGTTGAACTTGGCAGTGAACTTCTTGGCAACGGCAGCTTCTGTGTCATCCAACAATGGGAGCCGCTAACGTGATTCTCTCTCACTATAGTTGTGTCTGGCAGGACGATTTAACAGCTATGCTTGGGATAAGCTTGAGAGGGAGAGAGAGGGAGAAAAAAGGAGGAGAATGAAGATGGGGGGGAAGAAAGCGGTAACGACTAGCTTTCAAATGGGGGTCTTGGCACAGGAGACGTCCCCTTTCAACCTCAAGCCCTTGTTTTTTTATTAAATGTTTTTCTGTTTGGTAATTATGGGAACTATTTGCTTTTGAATTGTCAATAGCTGAGAACAGAGAATGAGAATGACGCTTTTGCTTGCGAGGTGTTTGTTGTTTGTGTTGCTGTTCTAAAATGGAGGCTGACTGGTGAGCACAAAATGGAGGAAGAGGGGAGGAGCTACGGCGAGGGAGACCAAAACGCCATAGCGATTGATTACTTCCCTTGAACACGTGACGTCAGAAATCCAATTCAACCCTCAGAACCCAGCTATCCAAATGACTCTGAATCAAATACATTTTTCATTCACAGTCTATCTAGAAATCTCTTGGATAAGAAATTATTTTAATTTGTGTGTTGAGGATGTGGACGTTTAGCTGAGCAAAAAACTCTTTGTTGTACACTCTTTCTCTTCCCCTGCTGATTGAGGCACATGTAAGTGTGCTGCCAGGGTTGAAATAACAAAACCTAAAGCTCTAACTGGCACCGGTTTGGATCCTCTAACGCTCTCGGGTACACGCCAGGAACTTGGAGCCGGGTGCCGTTCGCAACTGAGCATGCGTCCAAAGCCTTTTTCTTTGCTCACTCCCTACAAAAGGCACGCTTTCCCGTTGTGATTCACAGCGCATATATATTTGAATGTGTTTTATTTATTTATTGAATGGTGTGAGGGTTCTGGAGTTATTTATGCTTTTCATGGTATTACGAATCAGAGAATGCCACACAGTCCCATTGATCAGCTGCATTTTGAGATTGGTGTTTATCACTTCAATTCATTAATGGATTGCATCGCATCGATAAAAAATGCAAAATCCATAAAGAACGTTTTGCACAAAAGGCATAAATTGTAGTTTTTATATATATCCATTATGGGCTTTACTTTATCTTTTGGTTGCTCAAATATCTTGATTTGAATTGCTGTCTGTTAATAAAATTAACAAACTGATCAATTTTGGTCTTCATGATGCATGTTTGTATGTGTGTTTGTGATTTTTCCTTGGCACATTTGTAAGTGCCGTGATTTTGTTCTGTAGGCAGACGACGGCGGGAGAGAAATGACTTGGAGAGCACCACAATGTTAGTTCTCTCCACCGCCTTGGCAAAGCTCTTTCAGTGTGTTACAGACTGCAGCCAGCCACTCTCTGAGAAAGAGAGCAAACACAAAGTTTGTGTGTGTGTGTGTGTGTGTGTGTGTGTGTGTGTGTGTGTGTGTGTGTGTGTGTGTGTGTACAGGTGAAAGTTGGTTGCCAAAGTGAATTGCTGTGTCTTTTTTTTCTAACGTTGTCCTGCCAAGACCATTGAAGCTTTCGTTTTTGATTTTCTATGCCAGGGGGATGAAGGGTCAGGCCTCTCTGCCCACATGGCACGGTGGTTGTGGCTCACCACTCAGGTTCTCTTCATGCCAGGTGCAAATGCTATTTCGCTGTTTATTTATCTGAGGCGGATTTGTTTATCTCACAGAGCCCACAGTGACAAGTCGAGAGTTTATGTTCCTGATGGAGAGCGAGGCGCATTTATCCTCAGTTCCCTGTACTTTCCTAAACGATCCCAGATTTGACTTCTATGTCAGTAGTGTTTGTTATTCAGCTTTCTGAGGAGGGAGATTTTTCCAGGCGAAGCGTGTCTGAAAACGATTCAGAAATGCGTCGGGTGTTGGCCTTTATTGTGATTCAATGATGGATTCAAAATCCAAAAATGTATTGCCCAGTATTGAAAAATGTTGAAAAAAAGAAAAGTTGATGAAGTGCAAAGACAAGATAATCTTGTCTGAGGTCTTCTTAAATCTCTTTCTTAGCCTTTTATATTTTCAATATTTGAAAACAGATATATTAAAAAAAAAACATACTTTATGTATAACAAATGCTATCACCTAGGCCTAATCTCTGTTAGGTCTTTTAGGCCTATTCTGCTTTCAGAACTGGCTACTGGTGTCAATCGATAGGATAAATAAAAATAAATAGCCTTACATTATGGCCCTTCTAGGGCTCACAGAAATGATGACGTGGCCTGAGGAGGATTTGAGTTTGCCACCTCTGTTCTGGAGACAGGTGTGTCCATGCTCCTGACAGCAGCGAGCCCCCATCGCGCACCTCTCCTTTACTTCTCTGCTGCTACAGTCTGTCAGGCTGGCTCTCAGAGAGTGCCAAAATACAGCACACACACTCACACGCATACACAGATCGACACACAGACAGACACTCCACTCAGCTGCATTCCTCTCGCCATGTCACGAGGGGAGGGTCTCACGGTACTCACTGAGATTAGATCTCTGGCAAATGATGATCTGTAACTGACAACACTTTTTCTTTTATTCAGTCGTGTCTCCTCAGACACAGTACTTCTCCAGCAGGAAATCAGGACTGACAGAGGTCAGATATGGGCGTTCCTCTCCCCTCACAGCACACCCAGACCCAGAGCAGGGAAAAACAATGGTCGGTTCTCTCGGTGTTTTTCTGCTGGAGCGATTGGGACAGGTGGTATCATGCAGCGCTGCGTTGGATTTTTTCAGAGGTTCCCTGCTGTCAGAGCAAGGGCAAACGCAGGACAGGATGTTTTCTGTTATGGCTAGTGGAGATACTTCATGTATCACTGTAATATGCTTGTTTTTTTTTTAAATATATTAAGGCTTATCCAAGCTTCTTGTGTACTTATTCTGATATCGTAGTTACTCTCAGTTCAACGACTGGTGCACTTAATGCATTTAGATCTTTTTTTAAACGAGTCTTCGCGCTGCCTCTCAAAAAAAACAAAAAAAAAAACATGCTCGCGGAGACATCTTCATATTTTTCCACATAAGGGGCTACAAGAGGTCGAAACACACATTAGATCTCTGACAAGCCCAACATTTCTCTCACAGCCCAACTATTTAGAGAGAGGGAGAGAGAGAGAGATAGAGGAAGAGAGATAGAGAGAGTAAATTGAAAGCTGCCCAGGGCTGTATATTTCAGCATATCCCAAGGGAATGCTGGGATCCCGCTTCTCTCTCTTTCCTGGGAAAAGGCCAAGAGCTTTTTCCTCCCTCCTCCTCCTCGTCTGCCTGCTTTTCCTGCCTTTTTCTAGAAAGTGCAGCTCATATCAGGGAAGCATGTTCCTTTATAGAACAGCAGAGTTGCACTTAAGGACAGAGAAGGGTAGAGCAGAGGCTTTCTCTGAGAGAAAAAAGGGAGCATGGGTCAGGAGCTCCTTACAGACTCCTCTGTCCTCTGTCTTCCTCTGTCTTCACCCAGGTCCTGTTTAACTAATAACCTGTTCACTCCTCACATTTCAAACATGTGAGAAAAAGAACGTGTGGAGAAGAAGAAAATGGTTCCTCTTTAAGAATGTTGCCAAACACAAGGCAATGCAAGTGGACTTACTGTTGCTGCCCCAATAGCAGGACATCTCGGTGTTCGATTCGTATTACTCCGCCTCGGTTTTTAAAAATCTTTTTATTATTGTTTTTTTAAATGTTGAGAACATCATTGAAACAAATTAGCTCCTGTTATCACAGCTAGAAACAATCATTTTCTCACCAGCCTCTATTTTCTTGCTGCTTCCTTGAAGTTAATAAAAAAAAAAAAAACCCAGTTTGTCATGTTACTGGAAAGCGCACAGCCCTCTGCCTTGAAGACTTGTGGAAAATGTATCGACTACCACAAAGCGCTGACACTGGAGTCTCCTTCCATAAAAGCATCTCCTTCACAAAGATTTTGTCATGTGTTTTTAATTTGTTTATTTTTTTGCGATGCAGCTCCCTGTGCGTGAGCTGTTCCTACAGAAACATTAGCATATTAGATTGAATGCATTACTAATCAATAATAAACAATTAATTTAATCAGCGCTGCTGTTCTAGCAAATATAATCGATACCGCCTGACCAATCAGAATTGAGAAATCAACAGAGCTGTGGTGTTTGTTCCAGTAAATATGGAGCACTTTGTATACGATGTAATGATACTTTACAGTATACGATGATGAAATATTAGGATCATCCAACAGGTGTCAAAGCTCTATTCAGTCCTTAACATCGCTGCTTGGATACAGAATGATTTCCAGCCCAAGGGGGCGTATACGCTATTCGGGACATGTCTGTCCGTCCACTGTGTAGCGTCCCAGTAACAGTAGCCTGGCAGAGCTGGAAGCTGTCTGCAATTGATTTATAACTTCTTGTGAAATCCAACATGACATTCTTTGCCTTCAGTTTGTTTTTATTATTGTTTATTGTTGAATCCTTTTTTTATGGTGTCCGGTTCATTTTTGTAGCAGTTGACATTTGCAGGGGGGAATAACACAAGTTGCTCTGACAAAAAGAATAATTGAGACTTTGTTCAGTGTTTTATTGTTTCTTGAAAGCTTGAAATAGTGAGTTTATTAGGCTGCCTTGATCCTATAATGTTATCACCGGGAGATCGCAGAATGGAATTCACGTTTTTTTTTTTTTTTTTTTTTTTAAATAACTGAACTCTCTCTGAGTTTGTCTTCAGCAGAAAAGTTTGCTTTATCCTGGACCTGAGTGCTCTGTGCTAACTATTCAGAGTTGACGTGGTGAGCGTTTTGATTCTGCTCGTGTTCAGATTTAAGTTGACACGATGAGTGAACACAGGCCATAAGCTGAGAAGTTCAGTTCCACTCCTCACTCTTTAGAAAAAAAGCGACTCTGGGAGGAAGTTATGTTTTGTAAGAGAGCAGGAGAATGCAGTGGGCGGGGGGGTGGCTGATCTATAGAGGAGAGGCAGAAGGCTCCTGTCTAAACACTTTCCCTTATTAAATATGGCATGACGCAGAAACAGTGGGGGTGGAGGTCAAGGTTACTTAAACACTGGACAGAGGTGCGAGTTAACGGAAACACAGCCGAGAGAGCCAGCGCACTGAGCTCCAGCTAGCTCACTGAGATCACTGAGACTCTCGTGTAGTGCTGGTTAAAGTGTGTGTGAACTACAGAGGAGAACGATGGCGTGAGCGAGCACACACGCTACAGCACACGAGAAGGTGAAAAAAAACCACATTACATTTCCGTTGGATTTGCTTTTCTTTCTTTCTTTCTTTCTTTCTTTCTTTCTTTCTTTCTTTCTTTCTTTCTTTCCCAGTTCAAGAAAATTTACCAATTTGCTGTCTTAAATATATTTCTTAGTTTCTTTCTTTCTTCTTTCTTTTTCAGTTAAAATAGCACTAATTGGCTAACTTAAATCTCTTTATTTCTTTCTTTATTGCTTTCTTTCTTTTGTTTCAAAAAGTCCCCCAATTAACAGTTATCATGAAACCAAATCCTTATTTGCAGTATAAAAGTATTTAGCATGCCTGCTTTTGTAATTTTCTTTGATAACTTTTTATATTTCATACTGAATTTGATTCAGAACACTATATTTGTGTGGTTGTTCAGCTCTTTGCTATCAATGAAAGTCTAAAGGAATGCCAGAGATTTTGGAGAGTCCCCAACATCTCTTTCCTCCGTAACAGCTGGCTGCAAAGAAAAATACAAAAGTTAAAAAAAGAAAAGAAAAGAAAATCTGAGGGATGATACTTGTGAAAACAGTGCTCAGATCCCTGGAGCTTCACCTTCCATTGATAGGCCAGAAAGGGCCGTTTGTATTTCTAAATTAAGTTTCTGCCTCCTTTTATTGGGCTGCGTGTTCCTGAGGCCGCTGCGTAAAAGGCCTTTTGAAAGTAGGGTTTTAACACACAATTGGATTACAGCACGGCGAAGCACTTGGTGAGAATGCAGCGGACTGAGGCGGAGGACCTGCGAGAGGTACAGATGGTTTAGTGCATGCATAATCAAACAGGCCAGGCAGGATGTGTGTATGTGTGTGTGTGTATGTGTGTGTGTGTGTACAGGCCTCTGAAACTCCTTCAGCCTGGCCTGGAAGGCTGAGAGAGACAGGGGGTCTGAGAGCCTCAAGCCAGGGGCTATAACACCAACACAGCGGCCCTAATGATCTAATTAGGGAATCAACTCGTTGACTAATTCAGCATGCACCAAGACATCATATCCCTAGTGCACTTGCGCTCTGGTGCTTGTGGCCTGTGCTTTGCTGAGCAGCTTGTTGCGTAGTTGGAGATGGGGCTGGTCAGGATTTATCAGCAGTACAGAGACACATATACATCAGTCAGCACTAGACCTGGGAACATTGTGACCTGGGAACTCTTCTTCACTGCTGTGTGAGAACAAAATTAAGTGTAGACAGGGACTGTCCCTCCTGTGTCTTTCAGTCTGTAGCAGAAAGAGTGGCTTGTTATGCACTTGTATGGGGGGGGGGCAGGAACCATGAACAGGCCTGTTTATGCATCTATTTAGTCGTTTGTTGTTTAGTGTCTTTTTTTGTGTTTATTTCAAGCGGGAGGCTTTTTTTCACCCTCTCGGTCTCTCAGAGGGCCCTCAACAGGGGGTAAATGCAGATGAGACACACTAGGTCTGGGTCTCACGCCTCATTTGCATTTTTAATTAGCGATGGGCAGTGTGTGTGAGAGCACTTGGTTTGTGGAGACTGTGTGAAAGTAGTCCCATGCACACACCCAGCGCCCAGCCCCTGCCCCCCGCGCCACCACGCTGCTTTCACTTATCTCTGGGCTGTTGCTGGGGGATGCGGCCTTTTTGTGCGCTCGGCCCGCTCTCCAGATTGCCTTTGTTTTAAGCTGTTGATGCAGACGGCAGCGCTGGGCTGAATGCAAACAAGTCCTTAAATTGTTTACTTTGTCTAGGAAGGGATGGTGGAAGGGATGGATAAACTTTTTTTTTTCCCCCTTGGCTATTTTTTTCTGAGTGTTTTTCATGTGGTACACCTCTTTTGTTCAATTTATCTGCATGTTTCTCCAATTGTGTTTTAAATCACCTATATCATCGCCTTTTCTTTTCAGGGGCTGTGCATCATTGATTTATGGATAATGGGGCCATTGAATTTCTTTGAAAATGAGGTGAAATTGGCTTTTCTGCTTAGCAATCATGTATACAGATCTTTACACTAGGAATTAAACATCGAACCAACTCAAAAGCATATTTCTATTTGTCTGTTCTTCTAGCCGTGAGTTGTTGTTGTTGTTGGGTTTTTTTTCTTCAAAACCTTTAAAGACAAAGATTGTAAAAGTTACTATTTTTACTTTTTTGGAAACATTCTGTTGTTACAGTGAATCACATTTTTTGCTGGCTCTTTCTCTGGCGAGCCCTTACACCCTGAGTCACTGCAGACCTTTAGCTTCGAGTGGATATCTGCAATATTTCTCTCCCACGGACAATTTTATCCGCAGTGCGAGATCAATACTCACCCCTGCATCTAAATCATGCATGGGGGGTTGGGGGTGGGTCTGGTTCCTTGAGATTTTTGGCTGCAGTAAAAACCATTAAAGAGACAGCATCGGGACCAGGGCGGTTCTTCAGAAAGTCCCTGTAATGCATCTTTGCTTATCGTTGCTCTTGCAGCTAATGGTGCTGTTAACCAGCACTTGTTGGGAGAAGATTTCTCCCATCAAATTTATAGGTCTTTTTTATGAGAGATGCAGCACTTCCAGGTCTGGAGGGTTCTCCATCCAGCCTTATTTCCATAAGTGCTGTGACTGCCAGTAGATCAGCCACCTCTGTCTGTCTGTCTGTCTCTCTGTCTCTCTCTCTCTCTCTCTCTCTCTCTCTCTCTGGCTTCAGCTTTAAGTGGCTCTTGCCAACAGGACAGTGGCTAGACGTCTGATCAGCAACTACAATGTTTTTGCTTGCTTGTGTGTCAGATATGCTGAGACATTTGTTCACAAAACATAAATCTCTCCAGTAAAACACAAATCTCTCCAGAAAATTGGAAGAGAAGAAATAAAGTTAAGAAGAAAATGATTGCTTTGGTCTCTGATCATTCAGTGCAACATTACCATGAAACTCAGTGGATGCTGTTGGAGTGCCATTATTTGCTGTCTGCTTTAATTTGAGCAAGAGTTTGAGCTGTACCTCTAGTTGTATTGCTGAAATCCATGCATTGCCCTGCAGTTACAGTACATATTGATAATTCCCTGTAATAATAGAAGAAATAGATGCATGTCATTCATTGGAGTTGCTGACTTAAGTTGAAAGTTTCGATCAGTATTTATGCAGAGAAAGTTCTTCTTGGTGCTGCATTCAGAAGTGCTCAAGATGGGAATCCAAGGTCAGAGTCACATGTAACTGAAACATACCTCTGTTTTCAGCAAACTTTGCCCCACTTTTTAAAATCCTGATGCACTTAATGCCTCAGTACATGCTTGATACGCTATCCTCTGGAGCTCGCTGTATGTAAGTCTCTAAGCAGAGTGAGTGGTCTGTGAATCTGTAACTATTAGTTGTAGGTACAGTTGGTAATACGTTGTAAACCTGTGCACAGTGTTCATTAGGACTGTCCTCACTCTGATTCTCTCTCTCTCTCTCTCTCTCTCTCTCTCTCTCTCTCTCTCTCTCTCTCTTGCTGTACAGAAGCTGCGCAGTCTGAAAGTCCAAACCAGCCCAGTGAAGGGGATGTTAAGGACCAGCCAGAAAATGGTGAGTCTCTGTGTCATATGTACATCCAAAGAAAGGAGTTCCCATCTCTCTCATGACCATTTTTTCCACTCTCAAAGTGCTTAACCTTGAACTGTTCCACACTTTTCCACCACAAAAGAACCAATTCTCTGGCAAAGTCACACTTGCGTAGGGCCAAGGACAGCAACGTCGCCAGCGAAATATGAACAACCCATTTTCACAAATTTGAAAATCATTGTAGTCAAATTAATCCAAGAATTAAGAATCAGTGGTCTGAAAAAGAAACGACTGTTTAATTAGCAATTGCAATGAAGCAAATGAGGAGCCTCCTTGCTAAAGCTAATACTAACCAGCCTTCACCTGGCCACTGATACAGAATAAAGAAGTAAAATGTCTCTTCAATCTTACATTGAGGTCTCTGTGTGGAGTGAAGATCCTGAAGAATTTGACATGGCAGTGTAAAAATATGGTCATGTGGTGGAAATGTGGGCCAGTACTTAAAAAATTTCAAAAATAAAAGGTTAGTTCTGTGAACCATACCCATCACAGCCATTGTGCTGGTGGATAACGGCTTCATATCGGTCCAGATTTATGTCATGATGTGTGAACAGTGTAAGGCAAAACATTCCTAGCATAAATTTAATTGCTCATTTCACTAACATAACTTTAACTTCAAGGAGCTGGCACAAGCCTAGTGGCGTAAGACTGGAAATACTTTTAGTATAAATTTTAATATCACTGCTTGGTCTCATTTTGGGCTACACCAAACTCAAAAATTGCTCAGAGCTGCTTGAGAGTATGTGTAAGCCAAAGGGAGGCACGAATTATTAAGAATATTGTGTTTGTAGGGAATGTGTGCTTGTGGGGTGTGTGTGTGTGTGCCAGCACTTGAGCAGCACTGTAACTGGCCAGCCACTATCTTCATCTCACTTCCCTGAGTTAAAAACTGCATACTGTCATACCTAATATTTTCCATAACGCTCAGACTGGTCAATAGTGATGGTGTGGTTCCACTTGCTGTTTATTACACTAATATGAAGATGTTTTAGCTGAGAGACACGGGTAACAATGAGCCCTTCCACTACAGAGGTTGAGTTTCAAACTCAAATCAGGACGTACGCACACTTTACTGACTGCCCTGCTCCAACTCATCAGCTAATGAAGCACTTGAGTCATCAAACTAAAATGTTCAATCTTCTGAACCGAACATAGAAAACAGCACCGTGATTAAATAAAGCAGAGCGAAAGATCAGAGCACTTATCCTGCCGTGATCTATAAGATCTCTGTGCACGTTTCCCCCACTCTGGACTATAAAGCGCTCACTTAAAGATTACTGCGCATAGGTCCGGTCTGGCCTGTACAGCTGTTTCTGTGCCCTTGTGTCTGCTGGCCCTGCGTGTCCTGTGACTGCTGTTTACTCAGATTAGAGCATACACACAGATGAGTTGCGTGTTCAGCTCGCTCACCACATATGCAGATGACCCCCTTCTCCTCATCTATTTGTGTTACGCAGGATTTTCTCTTTGTCATTGATTTGCGCACATTCTCTTTCTCTTCTGAAAGTCTAAACACTGCTTTTATTTATTTGTCTCCTTGATTTGTCCTGTTACAAATCATACAAAACCTTTCATCTGGGCAGTGTATTCGTAACCAGCCAGTCTAAGTGTCGATTCCACAGCATGCACAACTTTACTGTACTCTGCACTTTAATACTTGGTGTAGCAATACAAATAGCATTCTCATTTTATAATAATAATAATAATAATAATAATAATAATAATAATAATAATAATACCAATGAGAGTAAATTAGAACAGAAGAAAGAACTTTAAAAATATGTCGTCTTGAGGTCTACTGCAGACAAAACTAATTTAAAACCAATCCCAATTACGTCAGATTTACTATATAGTCTCTATATGTGAGCCACAGAACGTGAGCAACTACAGTAACTATAGATGACACATAAATGTAGTGTACCCATGTGACTCATAGCTTTTTTCTGTTTGCGTAAAAATATGTAACGAGGAAATATACCAAGAATTATGCATTTATACAGAACATGTTTTTTTTGTTTTGTTTTGTTTTGTTTTGTTTTGTTTTGTTTTTTGACACAAAATATTTTGGCAGTAAAATTTCAGAATCATGGCTCAGTGGATTTGGAGCAGAAGACTCAACGTAGAATGTGACCTCTCAAACATAATCATGCATTTTCTGTTTAAATGGAACACTATATAATTCTTTTCCGTTTGATATTTGAATAGCGACATTGATTCTGACGTCCCTG
The DNA here is from genome assembly GCA_030068335.1 of Chrysichthys cranchii. Taxonomy (NCBI): domain Eukaryota; kingdom Metazoa; phylum Chordata; class Actinopteri; order Siluriformes; family Claroteidae; genus Chrysichthys; species Chrysichthys cranchii. Next base: position 9,947,881 of record JAQMCW010000007.1, read on the forward strand.
GTCTGAACTGACCCTATGACCTGCTGGTGACTTTAGCCTGCCACTCCCTCACACCCCCTCGCCCCCTCACGCTCTCATGCTCTCTCAGGGAAAAGTGTGATTGCGCATTTTCAAACGTTTTTTTTTATCTCTGATAAACCTTGTCCTAGTACACCATGCTACGTGCATTTTGCACAGTCATTGCACAACCCACAGGCAATTAGATAAGACCAGAGGATATCCCCTCTTGTGTTTTCCACCATAGAGAGAGTATGAGAGAGAGAGAAAGAGACAGAGAGATGGGGGCAGGCGGAGAGAGTGAGACAGTGAGACAGGCTAGGAAAGACAAAAGACAGGTGGAGTTAAACCAGTATGAGAGAAACAGTGAAAAGTTTCCCTTAAAAGAAGCAGGAAGTATGGAACAGCATCTATATCCACCTGTGTGTGTGTGTGTGTGTGTGTGTGTGTGTGTGTGTGTGTGTGTGTGTGTGTGTGTGTGTGTGCGCAAGACAGAGAGAGGGACTGCAGGCAGTTTGGAGTTAGAACCTTATTGCTGTTGCTGTGAAAGCATTGTTTAGGTCTCATAGCTGCTGTGAAAGACAAATCATGGCTCCTCCCTGTGTGTGCATGTGTGTGTGTGTGTGTGTGTGTGTGTGTGTGTGTGTGTGTAGAGTGCAACAGTGGACACAGCTGGGAGTGATTATCCATGTTGAGATATAGAGGCCTGGCCCATTCCCTTGCCCCCTACCTCCCTATACGAGGCACTCATGGTAATGGCCTCAGTGAACTTAACTGTACATATGCACTCTATACTGGAACTCCAATGACGGAAGCGCTCTCTCCCTGTCTCTCTCTCTGGGTCTCTCTCTCTCTCTGTCTCTCTCTGTCTCTCTCTCTCTCTCTCTCTCTCTCTCTCTCTCTCTTTACCCCATGTTTTCTCAGCTCCATTGCGTCATCCCTCTGTTTTCCAAGTAATTCACTTCACTTCTCCCCTGTATTATTGTAGTTACAGTATGTACAGCTGCATGGAAACTTTGACTCTCTCTCTCTTTCTCTTTCTCTCTCCCTCCTTTTGCTTGTTCTTGTTTTTTTTTTTTAAATCTTTCTTGATGTTTTTCTGTGCCTTTGTCACATCACATACACGTCCTCCACCATCCGTTTTCACTCCTAGACCCCAAGCTCCTCGAGTGTGAGGAGCATCAGTGCAGCAGTGCTCTCTGGAGGCACAGGCTTCTAGCTAATGTCAGCACTTTCTCTCCCAATGAGGCGCGAATATCCCTTGCCGCCTGCTTCGTTTTTCCTTTTTTATTTACAATTCCCCTCGTCCACATATTGTAAGTCTCTATATCGGGGCCGTCATTGCTAAACTGTTTCCTGTTGAGGGCTTTTTATGGCTTTTGTCACCACCGAGCAGCACAAAAGCTCCGTTTAATAACTACATCAGCTCTTTTCATGATTCTTCTTGTGACTTCCTGTCTGCCGTACAAGAGGAGAGAATGCTCCAGGTGTTGATTTAGCAAGTTCTGGTGTTCTGTCTGTCATCTGTGCTTAGTTTTTTTTTTACATGTATTATTTGTGTCTTTGAGGTTTTATTTATTTGAGTAGACAGTGCAGTGTACTCTTTATTGGTTATGTTTACATGCAAAGATTTTCATCAGCACAAAATTGATTCCAGTTACAGATACTGTTTGTAAATTTCCACACCAAAGTCCTCATTCTGAAACTCTATATAACGTCCCGTAATGCAAATTAAATCCATGTGTATGAAAGAAACAATGATTGGTCTCATTACCATAACATCAAGATGTTGCTGATTAGTGAAAAATGGCTCATGTGACATACACCTATGATCATAACAATAGTGTTACCAGTTCTAGTTAGTACTGGCTGTCTAACTAGCCTACCCTGTCGGTTGCTATCTGTTTGCTAATTTGGTTTAACTGTGAAGATGAGGAGATGAAGAGAATGATGAGCTGCTTGACTCTGTGCAGCTACAGTTAAAGTAGGACAACACTTTGCATACTGGTAAATGTCCAAGTTGTCTGAATGGCCAAGTACTTATTTTTAGTTATAAAACAACACATTAATAGTGACATTTGTAATTCACCATGTCATAAATACAATTTAACATTTGTTTCTACTTGTCCCCCAACTTGTGACCTGATTAGTCAGGGGGTTAAAAAAAAAAAAAAAAGCACTTGACATCATTCTGCACTTTTCTGAACTTCAACTTTAGAAACTTTTGAAACTTTGCTGTGACCAAATTAAAGGGCAACGGTGGTCCACGTTCCTCACACCACAGCAGCATCTTTTGGAATTACTAGGATTAATATATATTAGATATATATCTGACTGGAAAGTGTTACAGAAAGGAGTTGTCACTGGAATAGCTAAAGATGAAGTCTATAAAATCTTTACTCTTTTAAACAAAGTAGTTCAACCGTAGCTAGATAAGCTATGGAGGTAACACAATCTGGAGCATCAGGACTTCAGGAGGGAGCTGTTTGGAAGGAAAGATCATCCACTGTGCAGTATATTACAGTCAGCACAAGTAAATATAGTGTGCAGAATCAGAGTTCTCTGTTCATGGGATGCTTCGGTGGTCAGCAGCAGTCAGAGGACAAGGAGTGAGGTATGGGTCAGCTGCTCTCTGATCAATACACACAGCAATTGGGACCACTCAGTGCCCACGGGCCCTCAGAGAACGTGTCATAGCGAGAGTCATCACACCTGCTCATCTTTCTTTCTCTCTCACACACACGCACACACACACACACACACACACACACACACACACATAGATTTTATACTTCCTCTCTCCCTCTCTCTCTTTAGACTGCCCCATTCTCAGGGCCCCTTCTCAGACACCCCTCACCCCCTCACCCCTGTGTGTGTGTATCCACTAAGAGACTGACCGCACTCAGGGTAGTATAAGTATTGAGTATATATTGTGTATCATATCAGTGCCTTGGACAATGCCAGACTGCAAAAAGATTTGGCTGTCAAAATAAATTTCACTTTTTAGATACTATTCAGATGGTCATAAAATTTACACAGGCCAATATGAATACCAAAAAAGCTCATTTGAATGTTTAATGTTCCCACAAGGACTTTTTCCAAGTGCTCTCTAATGTAGGACCTGTATTTTCACATTTTCTTATAAAATAATGCATCAATTAAGTACTAAATAATGATACATTGCACTTTTATCCATTTACAGTTATAGCACATTTAATATTGTGGAACGTTCACAAGACAACTTGTTCCTTCACCAGTCTCTATTTTTACTCTTTCTTGATGTTAACAAGACAAAACAAAAATGCAAATTGCTGTGCTGCCAAGAAACCACAAAACACACAACAATTTCTGGTATTAGGAAACTTAAATGGAGACTTCTTCCAAAAATGTAAAAGGAAGTAATAAAACAAATATGGTGCAGTTATAGGGGGAAAAACAAGCTAGTGTGATTATTGTGAAACATTAAGATGTAGGATAAAAAGGTTCCCGTCTTTTTTTCCTGACACAATTTTTACCATTTGAGCTTTATGTAATATAGACAGAAAGTGTAGCACTATTGCTAATGTGCACTCTGTAGCAGTATAACATTAATAAATTTTTATTCACATACTGTACAAACCAGTGTTTGATGCTGTTTTTAAATGAATGTGATGGCCCTCGTGTGTAGTGTACTTGTGGTTGTTGGGTGAAGTTTAATTCACGAGTGTGATGAAGATTGTATATTATATATTGTCATAGTACAGACCATGTTACAGAGGTGTTATTTTCATATTATTTTGTGTTGTCCCTTATCAGTGCATTTATGGTGGTATAAAATCATATAAAACCTCATCTAAATAATATGCGTACTAAAGAAATACTTATTTTAAGTTATCTTCCATTATTCACTCTAGTATGTGTGTATGGTGCCAATCCTGGAGGGACACACCACAGCAGAGCCATATTTCCCTTACCTAATACCAGTGTTTCAGCAGGAATAGTAATAAATGATGGGTTCACTCGTCTGTAAGAGCAGGAGAGAGCAACTAGAAGCTTTCCCCACCTGGGATCTGTAATGTAAGTGTATGTCGCATTAATGCTGTCTCTTTGTTTCCTAGGACATCTGGGCTTCCAGGACAGTTTTGTCACATCAGGTGTCTTCACCGTCTCCGAACTTGTCCGAGTCTCACAGAGTAAGACCTTTTGTTGCACTTTATCATGTGATGCTAGATTTCACTTTCTTGTAATCCATATTTTACCCTCTAGAGCGTTATTACAAGTCAGTGAGTTGTATCAGACAAGATAGCCAGGGAAAACATGAGCCTCATGAGCCTCAGCACTGAGAAGGAGAAACCTTAATATATACTACATCATTTCCACTATATTTGTTGTGGCAGTGGCACAAAATTCAGTTGTAAACGTAAAAAAAAAAAGTCTTCAGTTTTAAGGCCTGGGTTTATGAAGGTCAAAGCCATGGTTTATTAATTTCTTCTGGAAGCAAGAGCACGCTAATAGGATACATTCATACACTGATTCTTAACATCTCAGGGAAAATATAAGGAATTAAACATGACAGGGTTTGCTGTTTTACAAAAATAATCAGCAACTGTGAGGTGTGATACCATTACCACCTCAAAGTTGATTAATTAAAAATAATAGCACATCTTGAAGTGTAAATTTTTTTTTTATTAAACAATGACAGTCCAGAGTCTCGAGTGACACAGTTCATCTGATTGACACTCGTCTTCTCAACTGGATATCATGAGTTTGAGTGCCAGTTATGCCACAGCCATTCATGGGTGGGAGTCAGTAGAGCTAAACTCTCTGTGCTCTCTGGGTGGGAGGGAGGTTCCCCGATCAGTCACAGTGACACAAGCCAATCGCCGCCGAAGCCAAACCCCCCCCCGCGAAAGGTGAAACCTGCGACATTGCATTAATTTATTATTTATATACCTTTTAAGGCTTATTAAACCCTTCGACTCCATTATTAACCTTTCCCACACTCTTACAAACACTTCCCATGCTCTTAAACACTTTCTACACTCTTAAACCTACATCATTTTAACAACATATAAAATCCTATAAGGGCACTGACCAGATGAGATGAACGGTCACTGAGCCAAT
>JAQMCW010000007.1:9988638-10006138 GCA_030068335.1 Chrysichthys cranchii
TGTGTGTGTGTGTGTGTGTGTGTGTGTGTGTGTGTGTGTGTGTGTGTGTGTGTGTGTGTGTGTGCGCGTGTGTGTGTTTGTGGTTGGTTGGTATATCCCCATGTTTACTTCTCACCTGATACAAACAGAATGTAGGGTCATTTGGTCCGCTCTTCTCACTTTGTCTTTAGTTTTGCCCAGTGCTCTGAGGGATCACTTTGGAAAAATTCTACAATGCTCATAACTCTAATGATGAAAAATAGAGAAGGCTTTTTTTCAGAACTGAAAGTTCTATGTTTTCAGTAATTCCATTTTTAGCTTTGGAAAAATTCTTTTTTAGCTTTGGAAAAAAAAAGTGGGGTGTGGGGATCTCCAGAGGTCTCAACTACTATAGAAATCAACTAGTATGATTGTTAATGTGTATACATTGTATAAATGTAATAAATTAGAGTTTTAATCCTAATTCGTAAATTAAATTGGGGTTAAAATAATGCCACTATAAAGTGTTTCTTATATAAATTATTCATTTATCTTAATCTAACCCCCAAAACACATATATACAGTGTCTAGCATCAAAGGAGAAAAATGCAAAACGAAAGCTTTCATTTATAGAACTTGTTCAGTGTACAACTGTACTACTCAATACATGAATGGGTAGAATTATTTTGGATTCATTCTTGCTTGCTCATATGCATCATGGTCTGGAAATTGCTACATTAAGCCTATGATGCTGGACTTATGGAGCACCCTGTAACATCTTATATATAACTGCAATGTAATTGCAGTTACAAAATGCTACAAAATATTTTGAGTCTACATTCATTAAACTAGGCTGTGATCATAAGGAGGTTAGTGATATTTTTTTTTTACAGTGAAAGGCTACAAATAGTTCGGGATCCCCTGCTTTATGTTAACACCCCCCCATTCCTTTTATAACAGCAAACCAGACACAAAGCTGGTCTCAAGCCAGCTCTGAAAGGCAGCGCCATTTTTCCCTACAACAAATGATTATCCCAACAAGTGCCTCTTTGACGAGATGATTGCATTGAAGTGTAAATATTAAACATGATTATAAGGTCTGTTCATGAGAATACGAGAGGATAAGTAACCATTTTGAGGAAACCATACTGACTCTTCAACAGGATATGGTTGTTCTGTATTATCCCAACTGGGTTGAATCATGGAACCGATTTGACTGAACAAGAAAAACATGAACCACTTAGATTAGCTGGCCAGTCACGATGATAATCCAACAGCCTAATTTATATGATAGAGCAGAATTAAATAGAAAAAAATTCCAGCTGTCTCAATCCCACCCAGATGTGTAAATCTTACATGTGGACATTACATAACAACTTTAATCCGAGCTGGATGGAAAACAGAGATAGAGGTTTTATAACAGGGTTATTTTATAAGGGTGTTTTTGTTTTGGTTTTTTTTGTTTTTTTTAATTGCACTCCACAAATTGAGCACTGGCTGGAATGAGGTGCTCCAGTGAGATGGGGAAAAAGATGTCCGGAGCAGGGGGCAAGAGAAAGAGACACAGGCAGACATGAGAGCCTTGAGAGTGTGACTGTGAACATTCTCCACAGACAGGTCGTGGTAACCAGGCCCAGAGAGAGAGAGAAACAGACAAGTGGGGGTGATGAGAAGGAGACTGGGAAAGAAATGGGGAGAGACAGGGTAGAGAGAGGGTGGCAGCACTACTGGCACTGGGCTTCAGAGTGACTGGCATGGTATGGCAGAGAGCACACACATATACACACATCCTAACCCGGTTCAGTCAGACCCGCACTTTTGGCCCTTTAACCTGCCTGTGCTCTTGTAATCCAACAAAGGCTTACACACGCACGCACGCACACCACAGACATGCTCTCTGTCTTTCTCTCTCCCCTCTCCCTCTCCAAACATTGTCATAGTAACAGACACTTTTATGGCCAAGCTGACATTTAAACTTTTTACCCTTTTGTTTTGGAAGACACCACCAGCAGCCCTGATGTTTGCATTGAGACAAATTGAATGACTCGTTTTCACACACGTACGCAACCACACACCGTCACACAGATGTAATCTGAGGTTAATTGCACAAAGTGTGTGTGGGGAGTGCAGCCTGACCCAGATGAAGATGCTGTGCTGATAAAACGCTCAGTTTTTAATCAGAAAGCACGGGGGAATAGAGTGTATGTGATGCAGAGAGGAGATAGGCAATACAGCGTGACTCAAACATACACTCAGACACACACATGCAGGATGGACTTTTGGAGAAGAGCCCCTGATTTAATTTACTTACTATAAATGTTGGAATGCCAAAGAGATAAAGACAGTAATAAACATGTATACTCTGTGTCGTAGTTAAACTGTTTTTTGTTGATCCTGTGTGTGTAATGAATGTAATGAATATGGATTCTGTATCTGGAGAGAGAGAGAGAGAGAGAGAGAGAGAGAGAGAGAGAGAGAGAGAGAGAAAGACCACTGGAAAAAGCTTATATGAAGAGCTTCCATAATGGAGTAATTTTAGCTTTTTTTATTTGTTCTTTAAGTGAGTCATTTAGCTGAAAGATCACTCTATCGTTAAGTTGAAAGCCAGCCACTGCACACTCAGTTTAGCTTGCTCAGCATGCAGAGTTTAAGTGCACTTGCTTCTGAGACCAGAAGGGGGCATTACTCCTTCCCATCCAAATTAATTATGCCAGATTAATATCACAGTAAGGCATGTTACTCTCCACTCACACACTGAACACAGAAAAAGGAAATACAGAGCAGTAATCAGACCTAACACAGCCCTTACACCTTACACTGCTGAAGAATGATGATGAAGGATGTGGATAAGATCGAGCCCCGGGGCCTAAGCCATTGTTTTCAATAGTCTAATAGAGCACAGTGATATCAATGAGCCCCCTGCTCCTGTCCCATTCAGAGGCGTAAATAAGTAATGCTGTAAATGTCCGCGGGCTCCCATGGGGAGGGCGGTGCGGGGACGGGCGATTTCACTGCCACTCTCCGCTCTCGACCTGGTTTGCATTACATGAGGCTGAATTCCTCCGAGATGACACTCATCTGAAGGCACTTTAGTGGGCTCGCTGAGTCAGCACTCCACCGAGCTGATGAGATTACTCCCGCCATTGGCAGCAAGTTACAGGAGTAGGCAAAGATTCCCTCTCTGTCACTCTGTCTTTCTCTCTCAGTCTCTCCCTCTCTTTCTGTCTCTCCTGCCCTGTATCCCTTTCTCATTCTCTCACGCCTTGCTTTATATGCGTTTTGGTATCAGTTTCATTCTGCATTTTTTCTTTTCATTCTGTTAATTCACTCCTCTTTAATGATCTGAGTTTATAAATGATAGATAGATAGATAGATAGATAGATAGATAGATAGATAGATAGATAGATAGATAGACAAAATGACAAAGATGCAGACGGATGGATGGATGGATGGATGGATGGATGTCCCATATGTCCTCTCATCCCCCTCTCTTCCATTAAACCTGCTTTCACCTTGAAGGCTTGGCTTTTAGTCAGGACACGTCTGTGGCTGAACACTACAGCTGCCTGTCCATTACAAGCGGTTCCAGTTGTAGATCAGACAGTCAGAACAATGTGCTGCTTGTTTATACTGATTGCTATCATGGAAGTTCACCTCAGGCTAGCAGTGAATTTTTCCACCACTCCAAAAACCATAATCCCTTGAAAAAGACCCCTTAACCAGTGAACACACACACACACACACACACACACCCAGACACACACACACACACACACACATACACATATTGGTTTTATCTGTGTCGTGCCTGAGTCCGGATCTTTCTTCTTGCTGTTCAAACAGCACTCGGACTGATGGAATCTTTCGTTCTGGTTTCCCCCATGATTTCCAGCCTCTAGAGGCAGCTCAAAAGAGAGAGATTGATGTTGTGGGAGATAGAGATGGAGTCTCTCTCTCTCTCTCTCTCTCTCTCTCTCTCTCTCTCTCTCTCTCTCTCTCTCTCTCTCTATGCATCCTGCAACTGCACAGGGAGGCCCTGACCCTCATCTAGTCTCCCTCACAGGGGGCATGGCACTCACCCTGCTCAAACATTCACACACAGCACAGACGCTGCAACAGGAGAGTGGGAGGTCGGCTATGGCAGGCCAGAGACTATTTAGAAAAGAGCAGAGGATAAGAGAGGCGAGAGAGGGAGAAGAGAATAGAGGTACAGAATTTTCAGGCCCAGCAGTGTGGTTGTGTTGCAGAGGGTGGGAAAGGACAAAGGCTGTAATTATGAAGCCACACAAAAGCTGCCCCTGCTTCTTTTTAGTGTGTTAGTTCTCTCTTTCTCTCTCTTTCTCTCTCTCTCTCCTAGTAAATGTTGACTACTCCAGGCTACTGTGGACAGCGTGTCAACCATGTGGTCCGGCTTTTTGTTTCCACACAGCAGCAATGCTTTGGATTCTTTCTTTTTCCATAGTTGCAACAGAACATTGTTGTATATAAGGGCTGTGTATTTCACTCTGCTCCCTTAGCTTACTGTCCTTTACTGTCCTACAATAGTTCAGGCACACCTCAGTTTGTGTGACCTACACCACAGATCAGTTTTAGCTCAGTAATGCTACACAACAGCATGGTGCATGGTGTGAGCTAGAGTGATGCAGAAGTGTAAAGGTTAGTGGTACTGCTCATGATGACTCATGTTGAGCTTCATAATTATCTCATGTGTTGAATTATTTAAACTACCCAGGTGCAGAACTAAAGTCATATATCTCTTAAGCATAAAGGATCATTTCATGGGTGAGAAAGTTGGGTAAAACTTTGTGGACTGTATTCAGAAAGAACAGTGAGGATTTAATGCTGTAGTATTCAGACCTCAATTGTAACTATGGACTTATTAGGGTGAAAGCCGTATTGTTGTATTAAACCTTATTTGCTGTGATTGATGTGATAATTGCATAACTAAAGCTGTACATTTCTTTTTTTAAACTGCGTGTGTTACATTCTATTACATTTGACAGCAAGAAAAAAGAAACACTCTTTTTCTACAGTCTGAATTTTTAGTCATTTTTAGATTGTTTCAAGGCAAGTGCTTATGTTTAAAGGTGGTGGTCAAGATGCTATTGAAAACCCCTGTCTCTGATACTTTAATTTACAGTTTTATTTCATTTACAAATTTAATTTAATCTGCAAAATCTTTATTTTACATTATCTGAATGGCACGCATATAGAAAACATATATTGAATATGGCTACTTTCCTCACATAAATATTGATGTGACCTTTCAGGTGTAACCCCAGAAAAGAGCTTTGGTCAGACTTTTGTAGTTTAAAGGTGTAGTAGTGTATATTAACTGGTTAACAAAATTTAACAACTGCCCTTTGGCTTTCATTATAATGAGTTGCAAGTCAACAGATTTTCTGTTCTTTTTTATTTTCATGTGTACATGTGCTACAGTTGCATTTGATAGAGGTCAGGCAGAAGAAAAAAATCCCGCCCCAGACCCTGTCTGAATGTTTTCCGATGTTTTCCCCAAAACAACAAATAGTGTCATCATTTCCTGATGACTTGAATCAGGTGTATCGGAGTACAGAAATTATCTGGATCCGAGAGCCATAAACTTCTTGAAACTGGTCTCAGGTCAGCCACATAATGTATTACAGCAACACACATGGAAGACATCAAGTGAGTGTTGCATAGAGAAGGGGATGGGGGTGCTGGCTGAAAGCAGGGGGAGGGGGGGTTGTACCAGCACAGCATTCCTGTGGCTGTGATGCACACCACACCACACACTGTACTGCATATGTGGCCATGAGATTCACTCTCGCTTCTGCTCCCACACACTCTCCCCTAATCACGGCAATATGCCTGAGCTGCTACCACACAGAGAGAGAGAGAGAAAGAGAGGGAGAGAAAGAGAGAAGCACAGAGCGTCTACTTGTATGCATGTAAAACCAATTAAGTTGAACAACTACGCTGTAGCTCGCTCCACCACAATGCTCTTTGTGGGAATGTGCTTTAAAAGTTAAACGTTAGCACTTGGCAGTTTTTATGTTCTTCTGTGCTTTGACTTTGATCATGCTGCAAGTGTTAGTCTTACAAAAAGACAGACAAATCTCATCATAATGAGACAGCATGGTAACTTCACACCATTTGCAGCTCTACTCTCTCTCTCTCTCTCTCTCTCTCGTTCTCTCCTGCACATCTGCTTACTAAATCCTACCTGTCAGCACAGCACAGCGCACTGTAACACTACCCCACTGTCCGCACACTTTCAGGGGAAAGATGGGAGACAACCTTATATGCTTATTCAGTCCCCCTCCCCTCTTTCTCCCTTTTCTCTATGCCTGCAAATGCTCATCTCCAGAAGTCTTCTCAGGACAAGAATAAGAAGGAGGGAGGGAGGGAATGGAAGAAAAGTTTGAAAGCAGACGTCGACAAAGACACAAGGAAGCTGCAGTGAGCCTGAGAGCAAAAGTCCCTAGTCAGCAAGTTCTATTGATTAAAAACTAACCTTCCAGTTTCTCCACTGCGCTCATGGCCAGCCATAGAATTTAAACAACGTATGAGTCTGTGTGGGGCAAATGTGTGTGTTTATGCAAGAGCAGGCTTTTACAGCGTGCTGGAACCATTAAAGACATTGCAGCAGCATTTGATTTACATTTTATTAAATGTTAGCATTCGCAATATTTTAGAAAGTCTGCACTGGTTCAAGCAAGTGGCAGTTTTATTTAGTAAAATAATGAGGAGGAGAAGATGAAACAATTTTCTTATTTAACATTTGTCATGAACACATTGTGATTGTTTAAAAGACACCTATTCAACATATAAATAGTGTCATTTTAAATTTGTAATTATAATGATAATAAAATATTTAATATTAAACACTACAATGCATTATATATCATTCAAATAAGTGCGTCACATTAATATAAATGTATTTGTGACAAATAACATTATTTAAGTATTTTATACTCATTAATAAAATAGCTGTAAATCTCTGAAAAAGACTACGAATCATGGAAAATATGATATATATGAATGTATAAGAGAATAGGACATATGAAACAAGTATGGATTTAAAAGACTCAGAAGCACTACAATGGTTTGGGAAATATGTTTGCTTCAGGGATCTAATGCTGTCCAAAATGAGTCCTTAGCTTTTCTCTGATTGGCCACAAAGTTCAAACGTCTAATTAATTCCATGTCCTGATTGGTGGATACGGCATGATGCTGTAAAGAAAGGATGGGAGGGAGAATGGGAGAGAGAGAGAGAGACTGACAGTAAGAGAGAGAGTGAGAATGTGTGCAGTTTATGAATCACTGTTGTGCGTGCACTTGTTTTGGCAGGGCTGGTTGGAACAAAATGGCACAGAACAGTGATAAAGGAGGAAAAGTGTAGGGAAAGTAGGGTTTAGCAAAATGTGAAAAAGAGTCAAAAGTGCAGGAAGAACTGCAGAGTTGTAAATGATAGTCACGTATATGGGTGTCTGGTTGTCCTTGGCAACCAGACATGATGTAACACCAGAGTGAACTTGAACTTGGAGGAAGAGGAGTGGGGACGGGAGATCGGAGAGACGGGAGCATGAGGGAGAAGGAGGGGAGGGCACTTTGCTCACTCTCTGGAAACATGAACAATAGAGCAGGACGATCAATAAGCCCATTTCACTGAAGGATTAGAGAGAGCAGAGAGCTGGACACTAAACTTCACTGGTGCTTGTGAAACAGGTTACTTCCTGCTTCTGCAGAGGTGTCAGGCTGAAGGAGCTCAGGGCAGAAGGCAATACCAAAGAGAGGAGAGCAAAAGAGGAGAACAGAATAGAGAGGAAAGAAGAGGAAATAAACAGAACGATAAAAGGAAAGGAGAGGAGATGAGAAGAGGGAAAGAGGAGAAAGAGAACAAGAGAAGAATGTAAAGGAGAAAAGCAAAGAAGAACAGAGAGGAGGAAAAGAATGGAAATAAGAGAAGAGTAAAGGAAATAAAGAGATAAGAAAATAGAAGGAGACAGAATCAGAGAGGAAAGAAGAAGAAGAAAGGAATGGAGAGGATTAAATAAAGAGGGAAGGAAAATGAGAGAAGATGTGGGAATGGAAAGGAGATGAAACAGCAAGAAAGGAGAGGAGAGGAGTGTAGAGGAAATTAGGGCCAGATAAAAGGAAAGGAGCGGAGAAGATAAGAGAGAAGAGGAAAGGGGAAGAAGAGGAAAGGAAGGAATATAAAAGGAGAGGGAAGCAAAAGAAGTAGGAGGCAATGAGAGGAAAGAAGGAAGGAGAGAAAAAGAAAAGCGGAACAGCAGGATACAGAGGGCAGGAGTTTAAACAGGTGAGCAGAGACAGGTCTGGGTAATAAACATTCCAGACTTCAGTATACCCACTTACGCTATTCTAACACATTACATAAAAAAGAGTATTATGGTCTGTATAGGTTTTCGGAACTTATAATCCTATTATTATATAGCTTAAAAAGTTGATGGTGGTTACTAGAAGGAAACACAAGCTAGGAAAATCCCCTAGGAATGCCTCCTTGTGACCTGTGCTGAGTGATTTAGTGACACAAGACAGTGCCAGTGTGAGTGCAAGATTGGAACACTTCCCTGATTGTTGCGTGGTTAAATACAGATGACTCACTACTGAAAGTGACTGACTCTTTCACCTTCTAGGTCTTTGTCGCCAGGTAAATTGTATTTGTATTTGTTCTGATTGTTGCTTTGCTTTTCCCTCTCCTTTGTGCAGTGGTACCTGGGCTAAGGACTCCAGATTCAGACCGGCCTCTCCTGAGCTCAAATGCCCCTCCCTGCCTCCCCTGAGTGTGACCTTCAAATGTGCCCACCGGTGTGACGCGCCAGGATCTGCCCACCACCCTCGACGCCCACAGACCTGCAGCATGGCTAGAGCAGAACCCAGAACAAATCCAAACAAATCAACTCAACACACTTACGACAAACATACTCAGTATCTGTATATCCCATATATATATATATATATATATATACATATATATATTCCTCCAGATGTATGGTTTCTATTTCATATATTCATATATAATAACTGTCCGGCCCGTCTCTCTTCAGGAGATTGGGCTTGAAAATGGAGAGATCTGATTTACTTGGAAACTTGCATGAATTTTTTTTTTTGTTTGTTTGACAAGATGAGGAAAACATAATGTGACACAATCAAAGAGCTTCCTTCAGTCCATGACTGTACCCAGTCTCATCGAGAGCCGAATCTCTTTATCACAAATTCCTGAATTCGTTGCAGTTTCACGTATTGGCTACGTGATTCGATCATCCCAGACTGGCGCTCCCCGTGCTCCTCTCCCCCGTCTTTGGCAGGATCTGGCGGATCTGGCGATTTTCGGGTAGAACCCTAGTTCTGCTTGTGGACTTCTTACAGAGGTTTTACTTGGATCTGATATTCCACCAGCTAAAACCTCTCTGTTGACTCAATAGTCTGCTCTGACCAGAACTGTACATCCATATCTTCACCGCCGAGACCTTCAGCGCCATGCTCACGGCCCAACAGAGACTTCATGTGCTGGGAAATGGCATCTATGAGAAGAAATTCCCCTGGTTTGTGTCTCGGGGCAGGAAGTGAGAAGATGGTGACGTTTGATATGAGCTCAGAAGGCTGTAAAGTGAAGAATTAATACGGGAGATTTTGTTTTTAAGAAATTGTCTCTCGTCTCGGAGATAATCATATTTCGTTTTTGTGTTTTTGAGTCATTTTGAGTTGTTTCTAATACACCCCATGTAAAGGTCTGCTATTACAGAGAATGGGAGGATAGAAAGGCTGAGCTTCCATTCATTAACAAGAGGTGAGACGAGCATAATTGAAGGTAAATGGAATTTTGAATTGAGGAAAGTGCAATTTTGTTGGAAAGCTGACAGATTGTTAAATATCTTTTGTAAGATAGATCATTGCAGCGATTGTTGAAAAGTATATATCTATATATATTTTTCTTCCTAGTCCATTCACACCTCTGGGACTCTAAAATATCGGGGTACAAAAATAGAACAAATAGCCTAGTGAGAAATAGAGGGGGCTGTGCGTGCTTTTTTTTTTTTTTTTTTTTTTTTTTTTAATGTTTGTTCATCTTTGTAAATTTGTTCGTATCGTAGAACAAATATCCCTTTAAGAAAATTTAAACAATCAATTTTATATGTTTTGACAACTTCATCCACGCATTGACGTTAGACTGCTGTGCAAGTTTGTTTCCAAAAAGCTAATTAACTTATTTTAATCAAGCACATCATGTAAGAGCAGTAGCTGTTCTTGATTTCTCATCAGGCAGACTCCATTGCATGTAACATAAGAAAAACGTGATCATATCAGCAGCTTCAGAAATGGTTGGTTTTGAGAGCTCTCAGAATAGGAACACTAATCTATAGTCAGTTTATATATATTTTTTTTTGATGTTCAATATGGACAAATCCCAGCACTCTGACTCTTAAACCCTTTCTACATTCAGTATGGTCCTTGTTCTTCTGTAGCGGAAAGCTCATGTGCCTGTTCTGTGACCACAGGCTGGTAGTCGATGCCGGGGTGCCACACTCACAAAAAAAAGTGTTATACAAAATAACAAAGGAAAAAACAAATGTGAAGATCAGACAAACCACAAATGCAAAGCGCAGAGCGAAGCCTTTCTTAATTCATTTGCTTTGCTTGCGATTTAACCGTTATTCCTTATTTGACGTTTGATTTTTTGTTTCCTACAGTACATATATAATAATACACTTAAACCTGACTCATCCACTGTTGATCAAACCTCAGAAAAGTAAGAGAAAAAAAAAAACAAAAAAAAATCTGCATGCTCTAGTGTTAGTGACAAATTTTTACATAGATTATGTAGAGTTAAAGTAGTGTGAATAAAGACACAATATTGTAATCCCAACTCCAGGCACTTGCCAAATCGAGTATTTTGTTTGGCCCATTAAACATAGGGTATTTTTACTGCTGTCCTCACAATCAACCAGCCAACGTGACGTTGCAATGCTCCTGAACTTCTCATCCTTTCTCTATATTGTCCCTCCCTCCTTTGTCACTTTTAAAACAATCATTCTTTTTTTTCTTGCAAGAGCAATGAACTTTTGTCCTATCAAATTGCTCGAAAAAAAAACAATTGTTTCCCATCGATGTGCCTTGAGTGATGGTCTAGTCCTGAGTCGATTCACACGTTGCAGTGCTTTTTAATTTCCCAGATCTTTTCCCCCTTGCTGCTAGTATGCAGGGAATGAGAGAGTGACACAGATAATAGGAATAATGTGCTAATGAGATGGTAAAAGGAGCAGTGTGTGATCCCAGGCCTACTTCTTGTTCGAGACTCACTCTTGTACTGCAGTGTTAATCATGCATAGGTCCTCGTTAGTTGTATAGTCAATAGGAAGATAAACATTTATTAGTGCAACTGTTAGAGTACTGACACCCAGGCCCTTTTAAAGTAGTCTGTTGATGTTTATGGAAGTAGCTGCAATTGTTTCTAAATGGATACAACCCTTTTCTTTTTAGTCTTCCTATTTTTTTTTGTCCCAGAACAGTAAAATAAGGATGGGGAAAAAAGATATGAATGAATGAATTAATATGCAATACTTGCTTGCACTCATGTTCTTTTTCGTTTCTTTTTTTTTTTTAACCAAAGTTAGTGTTGCACTTGACTGGTTGGTTAGCAGATTTGCTTTTCATTAAAACTTCAGCTGTATTTGGGTATTGGCTACTTTCTTTGCGCTTGACCTAAATGTCCATCCACATATTAGGTTTCTTCTTTGTTTTTCTTTTGGTCATAAGCAAGCCTTAAAGCAAGGAAACTTCGTCTCCAATACAACATCCATGCATTTAAGCATTTAACAAATTACAGAAGGCCCATTTTATGTACATGTCGATCTTCCAGAATAACGTTTGCTTGTCTATTCCATATATATCATTTACGGAAAAAAAAACATGGAGAAAATTTTCCAGGTGTCTGATGTGG
Organism: Chrysichthys cranchii; assembly: GCA_030068335.1. NCBI lineage: Eukaryota > Metazoa > Chordata > Actinopteri > Siluriformes > Claroteidae > Chrysichthys > Chrysichthys cranchii. The sequence goes on from JAQMCW010000007.1 coordinate 10,000,544, forward strand.
CGTTTTAGTGGTTACACTTGTGTGTGGATTGTGTGTGCTTTCTTTTTTCTATTTTTTTAATAGTGTGTCAGGTTTTTTTTTTTTTTGTTGTTGTCGTTGCTTTTTTTCAATGTTCTTGCCTACCCTTTAGTAATGAGTTGGGCATTATTTCCTTAATTATCTGCACTAAATATGAAAGAATGACAGTTATGATTAAAAAATAAAACTGCTTCCAGGGCTTAAAAGAGCAAAGGGGAAAAAATTGATTGCACGGACATTTTTCTTTTCTTTTCTTTTTTTTTTCTTTTTTTTTTTCAGTCACAGAACATTAGTTTAGTTTAAAGCAGCCTAGCATCTAATCAGCAGCAGGATATCTGGCTGTGTGTGTAAGATAATGACAAAATTGCACCCTTTTTAAAGAATGACAAAAAAGAGAAAAAAAAGAATATAAAAGCAATAGCTTGGGCAGTCTGTTTTGTTCTTGTGTTATGTGTGTAATTTCAGTTAGCTTTTTTTGTTTGTTTTGTTTTGTGGGGTTTTTTTGGAGGGGGGGTTACAAACATAGAGTTTTGGGGAGAAGAAGAACAAATCTAATTGAAATCGAGAAGAGAGCTAGGACTAGGATGCCGCTGAGTATGGGAGATCTGTTGTTTGTATATTGTATAGTTTTATTAATTACACTGATTTTAAAGCTGCCCTATTTTATAATGCAGGACTTTTGTAACATTGATTAAATGAGGAAAAACTAGTGTTGTGAATTTTTGCATCGTTTGTAATAAGGCCACATCAATAGAACTGTTTTTTTTTTTTGTTGTTGTTGTTGTTTGTTTGTTTGTTTGTTTGTTCTCTGGGGAACTGGATTTAAGTTGAAAACTTTCCTGTTTCCTGATTTATCTTTGTTTGCTTTCGCTTTCCTTTTTGTATGTATTTAAAGACATTTTTGAGGTTTTTTTTCCTTTTTTTGATGGTATAGAGCATTTCCTATACTTGAAAAGTATAAGGTATTGAGGTGAAAGCCCCATTGTAAATGGATGTTACAAGTATGCTTGCTGTATGTTTTGAAGGTTCTTTGTTGCATCAGTGTTGATGAAGCTAAATTTAGGTAATTCTGAGGATGTTGGTAAGAAATGAGAGCGTTTTTATGCATTTTAAAATTAGTTTTAGGCAGAAGACAATGACATAGACAGCCAAAGGATGCCCCTATTATAAATGCATCTAGGCATCTTTTTGTGTTCACCATTCCATGCAGGAAAATAAACAGCTTGATATGCAACATGATTCTTTTTCTCTTCAACATCTCTCCATATCTCTCTCTCTCTCTCTCTGTCTCTCTCTCTGTCTCTCTCTCTCTCTCTCTCTTTCTTTTGACCACCTCTGCTAACCGAGCATGGAGTCACAGCACACTGAGAAGCATTCTCTCCATGTCACCACACACTGCTGCGGGTCTTCTTATTGGCTCAGCTGCAAACCCACCCTTCCAATCACACACACACAGAGTTGGAAATGAAACTACTGGGAATGAGACATTTTATGGTAAAAAGCAAAACTGACATTTTACTGTACAAACAGTCACAGCCCTACTCACTCATTTTCCATTTATAGTGATTACACACTCTTTAAACATTCTGTTTTTAAATACATAGTTTAAATTTGCAGGTTTCGTTTTATTCCGCAAAGGTTATTACACTTTCATTTTTTTTTTTTGTCCACTGAATGCATAATCTTTCATAACGAATGTGAAGCCTGCGCAACGGCTCGGCCATGATTTCCAGCTAATAGAGCGAGCACATTACTCTGAGCTTTTATGCATATCACCAAATGGCTACATGCATTTTAAAATCAAGGGCACTAAAATTGTAATTACAGTAATCGAAACAGCCTCAATTCTGAATTCTGTGCGTCCAGAATGATATCCATATGTCGGCTGGGTTTTTATAACCCACCATCACCACCTCAGCACACCACAACTGCATAGCCACATACATCATTTCCATCGATGCCACATTTCAAATCAGTTTCTCATTCCACAGACTGTATCAGATATAAAACAGATGTGTTCTTGTTGAGGCTCCATTTCTTTTCTTCATAACGCTGTGCTTACAGAGTCAGTATTCCATTGCGAATGTTGCCACTTTCCAGTCACAGCCACAGTCAACTGCTATGTGGAAGCTATTGTAGATAAATTTGTTTAGGGCAGGAAAATTCCAACTTAGCTGTGCTGAACTGCACACTGAGAGAAATCTTTTCAGCATTGTTCATTTCTAAACTATTACCTCCCACTTTGAGTGTTCACTTTTACCCACGAAGCCCATTTATCCATGAAAGGATTAAACATCATCACACAATAAGCCTTCTTTGTCATTAGTTATCATCATCATTTGTGTGGAGATTGATGAAATGGTTCCATGTGATTATTTGAATTATTTATGAAAATAATGCTGTGGGTGGTTCTGAGTAAGGTGCACATTACATTAAAATATCAGGGTAACACCAATCACAGTGCAAATTCAAATCTACAGTCAAACTAGAAAACGTAAAACGTAAATTATAGTCTGCAATCCAAATCTCATTTTGCTACCTGGAGGATGGTTTCAGGCATGGGAAAGTGCATGTGTGTGTGCAAACCTTTTCTACTGCTGGACAATCAGCACTGAGTAACAAACTCTCTCACATCACGTGCACTCACTCATTTCCATTTAGGGTATGATCTGGTCAGAGATGGGAAAAAATCACAATCCTGAAGGCCCTTCATATATGTAGTTTAAGAAAAAGAAATACTTCTAACATTTTTATACAGACTTACAGTTTAACAAAATAGACGCAGACTTGTAGACCAGGTGTCAGGCTGAGGCAGGTAGCTTATCCGCATTCTCGACTAATCCAGGCGCTTCGTCCTTCTCCCTACTAAAATTGTTGGTGCTACCTCGGTTGATAAGACAGAAGATATCTCGAAACAAGACCATTGCGAGCGATCCTGCTGATCCACCTAGCAGTCTTATCTGCATGAGAACTATGCACTCGTGAAATGAAACGCTATTCCAAACAAAAGTTTGGTATCTATCTTCGTTAACTTTTACCTTCGTGTCATGTATTTTTTTTTTCATTTAGTTGAAATTCTGTTGAAATGTAAAGAAAAAATGAAAAAAATAAATAAATAAAAGCAAACCAGCATTTTAACTGATACTTTTAAAATTGTAGTGCCTGTGAAAATCTGTATTATATTGCTCTTATTGATAACAAATACAGTTTATAACTGTTGGGATTTTTTTTGTCTCTTAACACCGATAGCCTTTGCTGTGTTTCAGAACCCTTTGACTATAACTGATATCCAATATCCATGGACTATAACCTGCATGATCCTCTGTACTCACCTAGTGAAGCTCTTAATGAATATGACTAGAAGAAAAAAAAACAATCATTTTTTAAAAATCATTTTCTTCAGGAAGCTGTCTCTCCCAATGGACAAATTTATTTCTTTATTTTTTTTTCCAAATATGCTCAGTCCAGTGTAGTATCAATTACATTTACACCTTCTGTGTTCACTCTGTGTTTTATTTTTTTTTTTTCACTTTTTATCATTCCCCTCTCATACAGTCATAATACCACCATGGACACCACACACACCATCCTAGCGTCAGCAGGGCGCAGGGAATACCTAAAGAGGTCTTCATTTGATAAAGCATCATGTTCTGAAGCTGTGGAGAGAACAAAATCATATAAGTGATTCCCCCATGTTGTTGAAGATGTTGAATGCTACACTCAGTGGACTGAGGATCAATGCTGCAGTCTTATATGTGGTGTTCAGCACTATTAGAGGCAAAAGGACTCACTGAAGAGTGTGTGGTTTGTGCAGTGCTAGGGGAAGTGAGCTCTGGTGGCTCTCAGGACTATTTATTGATGTGAAAGCAGATGAAGCAGTTCAAGGCAAAAGCTTAGAGTTCAGTCTACCAAGCAAACGTGCAGAAAAGTACACAAAACCGTTTTCAGTAGCGGGAACCCTTTTGCAGATCCCCAAGTTTGTGTGGTTATTTCATTGTCCAAATTGTTCAGTAACTGGAAGTAATAATAGCTTGATATGGACATGGTGTCTGGGAGCACTTTTTCATTAACAAGGAGCTAGTGTCTAAATTCACCAAAATGCTGCAGGAAAAACTCCTCAGTGTTTATCATTTTACACCAATCATAAGCTGATACATTTCCTGATCTGATTATATAATGGTTCTGGTGGAAGCACAGAGCAGATATCAAAAAATATATCTCTGGTTTCCAGGACCAGCACTGTGTTGGTGGAAAAGTAATTGGTGCTTGGAATCCTGTAGTGCCAGTGGGTGTCAATAGTTATCTGTAACATTTGATTGAATTGTGAAGTTGAGAAATGTGCTTTTGGAGTGTGTGACTGATCATCAGCATGTAAGTTTGGATCTCCGAGCCTGATCTTACGAAGACAATCCTGCTGGTCTCTGAACGAGACCGAGTAGCCAAATGACGTGTGATGCTACATAACAGCCCTCCAACCATGTCCACATATCTGTCATCTTTATCGTCATCCTCCCTAAACTTGTTATTTGCTTTTTACTGAGTAAAGAAAATTCAGTTAATGACTACAAGAGAAAAAAATCTAATGAAACCTTGTGCCTCTATTACACTTGCTGAAGAGAAACTGTCATTTCAAGCACCCAGTGTTTGTTGTGTCATGTTATGGGTTCCATCACTGATTTGACTCCATTGTGGTTCTGTGATAAACCTCTGTGACTGACTGCTCTCTCTTTTCTTTTGTCTTGGAGCCATATGTATCATCTCTTAATGTAGAATAAGTTTTTGGTCTGTCATATCTTGATGTAGCTTGTCGAATCCATACAGGTTAGAACGAGCTGATTTTAACTCAGAGTCACCTGATACATATGGACTCTGAGTTAATCTGAGTACCTATTTTTGGTTATCTATGTAGTGCCCTTTCTTTCTTTCTTTCTTCTTCCCTTCCTTCCTTCCTTCTTTCTTTCTTTCTTTTTTCTCTTTCTCTCTCAGCCCATTATTGTGATGACCATGTTCATCCACTGATTTACTGGAAGCAAGATGTGCATTTCCTATGCAACAACATCAACTGAAAAAAGAGAGAAATAAAGACGCTAATACTGATCATCTGCGTCACTGTGTTTTCCTTCCGCACTGCGAGTTTAAATACCTTTTTAAGATTGTGTTTATTCTACATCACAACATTTCACTTGCAGACATGGACAAAAACGTGTCACTGCCACAGACTTGCACTTGGAATGGCACTGGGATGGGGCTGGTCTGACAGGCTGTAAAGAGTGCAGTGTGTCAGGGCCTTTAAGAGGTGTTTGGACTAATCCAGGCACTTTGTGGTTAGTTTGCTGAAGCCAGCTGTCTGGCTGACGATGAAAAGCTAAACTGTGCTGCCATCTTTCTATTTTTCCCGCTCTCTCACTCTTTCACTTTGAATCTCGTGTGTTTTGTTGCCAAATGGATCTTTCTGTCAGATTAATACTCAGTCCTTTCAGAAAATGGATTTGGATTGTGTATGTTATCTTTTTTTTAAAAAGCTTATTTCATATTTTAGAAGGATTCTCTTGTGTCAGTGCTTAAAATTCAGGTGTA
>JAQMCW010000007.1:10036933-10070278 GCA_030068335.1 Chrysichthys cranchii
GATGAAAATTACAGGCCTCTCTCATCTTTTTAAGTGGGAGAACTTGCACAATTGGTGGCTGACTAAATACTTTTTTTCCCCACTGTATATATAAGGGCTTTATAAACCATTTCCACTCTCTTATTAACCTTTTCCACACTCTTATAAACACGTCCTATTCTCTTAAACACTTTCTACACTCTTAAACATACGTAATTTTAATAACATATAACATACTACATGCGTATTTACTGCCGGTGAGGTCACTTCCTGTTTACAGTCTGTTTACTAGCTGAAGCGGAAGTGGTGTACACCACCACTGTGTATTCATCTGCTGAGGAAATACAGTCCATACTGTTTTATTTCTATTTAAATGTTCTTTTAATGTTTGAATTAACATTTTATATTCCAGTCCCGCGAAAGCCAAAAAATTCCGTGAATCAAAATGTGAAAATCCACGACGCAATGAACCCACGATGGGTGAACTGCGATATTGCAGGGGTTCACTGTAAACTCTTTTTGAAGAGCAAGGGAGTGAAATACATTGTCGACTTATTAATACTGAGTGTCAGTTGACTTGTAGAAGTACTGACAAAAACTTTCAGGAAAGCATGTTGTGATATAATTTACTACATTAGTGATGCTGTGTCACACAGGCTATGATATGGTAAAATATCCAAAGATTTGTATAAGTGAAAGAACCATCACTGGGATCACAGCTACAAACTTGTCTCCTAGCTCTATTGCTAATGATCATGTTATGATGAGTTAGTAATTTAATCATTGGTATCTATTAATTAAGAAGAAGAGTTAATGTATCTGCTGCAGTGCTCTCTGATTATACAGGCATATATCACACTTCTGTAGTGCCAAGCTGAGACACGGAAACCGCTGTGCTGCAATTTGTATTCCGCCTGAGTTTTTATTGACACAAGAACCTTCTCCACAATAAACAATCCACATGCCAAATTAAGATAATGGCAATAACGAAAGCTTCATATTCTAAGTGCTGGGAAGGTCAGCCGAGCGCCTGTGAATGCGTCAGGTGAAAACCTATCGCCTATACAGAGACGGGTGGTGGTGAATTTCTTTTTTGTGAATCTATCAAGCCTTAATATCTACTGTCTCGGTTTGAGTAACTGCCTTGTCTGAGATGTATTGATGAAATGGCCAGGAACCTGCTCTGTCAGCCCAGGCTAAATAAGCAGAAGACTGATAAGTTTCCACAATGTGAGTCTAAAGGTCATTAATACATTACCTGTTTGGGAGTAGGGAGAGCTGCAGAGGAATGTATTGATTTTCCCTTCTGCTTTTCTTTTTTTTTTTGTGCTCCAGGCTGTGGGCCATGATCGCTCTCACTGTATTGCTTTATGTTGTACTGTATCAAACACTTCCACTTGACATGTAAAGTGCATTTTAAAAGTCAGGTGCAATGCAACATATTGCACAACCAGCAAAAAAAAAAAAAGAAAATGTCTGATATTTATAGGCTTGCGGCCTGTTAGGTCTTTCTCATATATTATAGAATAATACGCACATCTCAATGCTGTTTTTTATTGTGGTTCTCCAGCTGAACTGCATACCTCCAGATGCATGCAGTGAGTTCAGTTTCTCCAGGAAGGGGCAGTTAATCCTGAGTGCTAGTCGTCCTGGAAGCAGTCTGGGCTCTGCAGTGTCCAATGGCACAGCTGTGTCTTCAGCATCTTCTGAGCAGCTCCAGAGATGGCTCCATGCTACAGCAAAGGTGAGAGATGATGACACCATTGCTGTATTACCAATTGCCTCTTATTTGGCTGCATATGATCCTTCACATCTGTACATCTTACAAATTCAAATGGTTCGGTGCAGGCTTATTACATATGTGCAAGGTCTCTTTAGGGAAGAAAGCTGGAGCATGTGAGCCTGCTGCGGCCGTTGACAGGAGGTCTAGGCTTCAGTGTGGTGGGGTTGAAACCAGATGGAGCTGGCCCTCATGGAGTTTTCATCAAACAAGTGCAGCTGGGGAGTGTGGCAGACAGGTGAGTTAGTAAAATGGAGCAGTTCCTTCAGGAAAAAAAAAAGGCTTAGTGATCTGTAGCAAATACAGTCCCTTGACAAAAATGTGTTGGGTGAAAGCTAACAATGCAAAAGCCAAGAAGATGCCTCATGTTGATCCGCTGATCATGTTGTTCACGGGGCAGCTTAACACTCTTGGAGAAAAGCTCTATCTGCCCCCTTCTGCATACATGAACTCGGCATCTCTCCTACCCAGAGAGCACGTCCGATTTTGGTGCGTGTGCAGGCAGGTAAAAATGTATGTTCATTCCTGACTATGCCACAGTCATTCATGGCCAGGGAATTTGCTGTGTCTCTGGGTGGGATGGACTGTGTTACTCGCTCTGCTGTCAACTGGAGTGACACTAGCTAATCATGTGTATCTGTAAGCTCATGTATGAGGAAGAGGGCAGATGAAGCTTTCCTCTGCATGTGTTCAGCTACACTGAGATGTAGCGGATAAGGTAGGGTAGCACATGCTAGCTTTCACCCTTCATTATTTATAGTTTTTGCACTTTAGGAGAGCGCTAACTCGTGGGTGGAGACTGGGAAATGACCAGGAAATAATGGGTTAGAAAGGTGTGTATGTAACAGGCAGTCATGACCCTCTCAGGTTACAATATGCATATGCAGGCCTTACAACACCAGAGGTTTATCAGGGGTAGGTGAGGGCATATGATAGGGTTGTGTCTACTTTACATCATGTGGATTTTTTTTTTTTTTTTTTTGCATCAAGTGTAATCATAGGCACTTTTATCTTTATTAGTTAATTTTTTTGTTAGTTTATTAGCAATTTATTAGTCAATACAAAGTAACTGTTTTTGTAAAAATATTACATAAAATGTTCTGTTAGTCAGAGTAAATGGTATGGCACGCTCTGTCAATGCTCAGAGATGGAAGATTGCAGGAGAATGACCAGATTCTGGCCATCAACGGGATTCCCCTGGACCAGAACGTTACCCAACAGCAGGCTGTTGCTTATCTACAGCAGCAGAGGGACCGAGTGGAGCTCGTAGTGGCCAAAGACTCTTCGCTCAAACCACACCTCCCCCCATCTGGATCCATTCAAACAGTAAGGCCATTTCAGGTGATTTCACCACAGTGAGAGAGCGAACGGTTTATTATCCAGGCTTTTTGTATGGACTCCAGCCAGCAGTGCCCTAAGGCAGTTCTTATAGTTTTGTTCTAATCTGTATTTGCATTTCTAAATGTATTATTTCCCATGACGTACATTCCTCCCTGTTCCTCTTCTCAGATTAAACAGGGTTATGTTGTTGTGTATCTCGAGTCCTCATTACGGTGTGTTTAATTCAATATTCCCTCTAAAAATGAAGTTCCAACACCTAGAGGGATGAAAAACACGCAGGTAATTTTCTCCCTCAACCTGAGCCGGAGGAGAAACAGAATGCCTGTTGTGATTGCCTGAGTGATCCTCTTCCTCTTCGAGAGAGAGAGAGAGAGAGAGAGAGAGAGAAATAAAATCTTTGAGAGGGATAATGAGCCTGGTAAAGATCAACAGCCATGAGATGAAGCTGATTAACTCAAGCCTCTAACAATAAATGCAATCGTTCCCCCTCGTCCACTTTAATTAAATACAGCTCAAGTGAAGGTCTTGGTGTGAATACACATGGAGGACTTGTGGAGAGAGATCTTTAATGACAGATACATTAAGTTATTTAGATTTATTTTAGCTTGCTTAACTGTGTGTTTTTGTGCCTTTTAATGTGCTTCTTTACCGCTCGTTTTGTTTTTATACCCTTGGATTGATGCCATGAAGTGCTTATCAAAACCAGGCTTTTGGCTTGTTGGTACTGAGATCTTTTTTTTTTCGTCATCAGGTCATGTTTAACAGAGTGGTTGGCAAAAGTCTGGATTTTATTTGATTGCTTGTTGGCCAGCTTAACTACCTGTCATCGAATGTCGTGACTGCCTGTAACAGGGTTATTGCCGGCGATGCCATGTTGAATCAGGAGAAAATTTGATTTAGTGACAAAATGACAGTGAAAATAAAAGTCGAGGAAGTAGATGGAATATAAAATTCTTCATAACATTGATGCTTCCTTATTTTAAATACTTGCATTGTTCTGAAGTAGAATCCCAGAAAGCAAATCTCAGTCTTAGACACTACGGTTATTCACGTACATGAATGAATTTATTTTAACAAGCATAAATAAAATTATTTTAACAAAGCCACAGCATGTTCTGTTTGTAATGCCTATATTTAAACAATCCCCCAAATCCCCTTTTCCTCCCTCAGTGTATTTCTTTATCGTATCCAGCTGAAAAAATATTTTTCTACGCAAGATGGTCCAGGCTTCAGGGGATCACTGCTTCATGGCTTTGTGCCTTAAAAGGCATAGCACACAGGCTAACTGTGATATGTTTTCCCTTACTTCCTGTGACCTGGTGCCTGTGCCTCTCCATGAACCTGATTTCTGAAAGCCTTTAAAAAAATCTCTAGAATCCTAATTATAGTAAATGAAAACATTTAAGTACAGGCATGAATCACTGGTCCAGGAGGAATACCAGAAAAACAGTGTGCAGAGGAGTCATGTTCCCTGAATTCATTAATTTTGACACCCCCCCATCACAGCATAATTTTATAATTAAGGCTGTTATTAAAATATATTTGCCTAGGTTATATTCTTCAGGCTTGTTCGAATTCATACAAACACAGGCAATAAAGTTACCATTTAGAATGAGTTAACCTGCTGACATGCTGTTATTGGAAAATAATCAACTCCAGTGTGATAATAGAAGTCAGCTGTGCTTAGGGCCACATGACCCCAAACTGTCATTGATTATTTTTCTATAGTTCATGCATTGTTTTATCTCTTGCATAACTAGGCAAAATAATCTGGTTTTTTTTCTTTGATTAATTGTTTAAATGATTTGAAAGCCCTAAGTATCACACATCCCATCTAACCTCAAGTTAAATTAGTACATGTGTCTCTGCACTGGGTTTTAATAAATTCCCATGAGCACTTACTTTCCCCTTTGGCTTCCATTGGAAGTTAACATAAAAATAGCAGAAATCAGTGCAACTCTCTAAATGACTGCATTCAGTGGGATCAGGCTCTCGAGTTCTTATCTCGAAAATGGTTCTTGTCTAGTGTAGCGCTAGTGTAATGCCTTGTCTCATGAGAGCGGTGCGATGAAAATGGCATGGACGGGTTTCACGGGACAGCAGGAAAATTGCTGAGGAAGTCACCCAACAGATAAGGACCTGGTAATAACAGAAACGAAATGTTCTGATTGCAGGTCATTAATAAGTGCCCAAGGATAGTGTGGTGATTAGAAGCTTGGGCGATGTGGGACAGCGGGTTAGAACAGCCACAGAAAGGCACTCATGGGGCTTCTTGAGCCTGACTTTGATCAGTGACTTGAATGGGTGACATTTGGATAGTAAGGACTTTATATGATGTATGTGTTCAGGTCATGCTTGCTCTCACCTGATGAAGCTATTTGTCCAGTCAGTGCTGATCTATTGAAATTTTATTTTCCGACTCTACATTTTAAGTATGTAGTTTCAGGACTTAAACTGGATCATAACTGCGGTCAGTTGACCTTTTTTTTTTGTCCGAAAGGCATTTCAAAGTGCACAAGAAGTAAAAGGAAATTGTAGAATACAAAAATGTTCTGTGCCATTTCAGGTTACTTCAGGTTAATTTAGTCAAAAATAGTTAATGCATATTCATTTTCAGTGTATTCCGTGTGTGTGTGTGTGTGTGCGTGCGTGTTTTTGTTTTACAGGAACAATGGGGGCATGTGGAGGAGATTGAGCTGATGAATGATGGTTCAGGTCTTGGCTTTGGAATTGTGGGTGGAAAGGCTGCTGGGGTGGTTGTACGCACTGTGGTACCAAACAGTGTTGCAGATAAGGTGTGTTTTTATGTTGTACATCCTCATCTGACAACCCTAAAGCCACATGCACAGTCTTCTTAACGCAGAAATGTATGGTGTGATGACATATTGTAGAGATGCTGACTTCACTACATGCGTCCTGCCATTTCTGATCGTCATCGCATTTGTTCTTGTCTGGTTTTGGTTTCATTTTCAGTTTATTTAAAGTAAAGTAAGGTTCAATATATGATATGATTTGGTTTTGTATTAAACAAACAGGTGTCATATTAAGATACAATGGCAAAGATGATGCCTTAAAACTTTTTTCGGCTTTTTCAGTTAAATCAGCCCTTGGACCAAATGCAAATACAGCTCAGCCAGCTCAAATGCCAGTTTGCTGAATGGGAAAAGACATCCATTCGCTTCGGGTAGCGCTTGCTTTCGTTTTTTTTTTTCTTTCCCCCTTTTTACACTGTGAATTCAAGCATCAGTCTTCTGAACCAATAGAAACCAAGAAGGTGGGATAATGGTCTCTTTGTTCTGCAAAAATAATAGAGCTGCTAATTATTAATTAGTAGTTACACCAAACTCTTGCCTGACTGTTTTCGTACTGGTACTTCGTGCAAAGCTGAACAACACTGCCATCTTGTAAAATTATTATTATTTTTTTTTCCTCTGCCTTCTATAATTTTCTCATAAGGCAGGTTGGCACCTCTGCAATTGTGATTTTCTATGCCATCGAGTTAAAAAAATCTATCCCATGAAAGCAGTAGTAATTCCAATAAGTTTTTTTGATCTGGCCTTTTGGATTGCTCAAAGTAGTCAAAACTTAACGTGAGGGCAGTTTAGGTACGTTCCACCTTTTTGAATTAAACTTCAAAAAAGCAATAGGGATTAAGTAAAAGAACACTGTCCCCCCCCCCCCCCCTTTTTTAAAAGAACCACACATACACACTCGCTTTCTCTTTCAGCTTCTTTTTTCCCCCTTCCTGTCAATGACAAGAGCCAAGGCAACAAAACCCTTCTTGTTCAGAAGGCACAGCTCTTGCATTTCACACATCACTGCATCTTATGCTCCAAAAAAGCTGTCAAAATTGGGGCTTTGTTATCCTTAGCGTTTGCCATTTCAGCCTTTAATAGCTGCACCAGGCCTCAATGCGCTCCTGCTGTCCTGCACACACAGGCACGACCGGGAATTGGAGATTTGCCTCGCACGTTTGCGCATCGAAATGCCTTTCATGTCTTATTTTTCCCCCCACAAAGGCTCCTGTTCTCTTCTCCTGTCTGTGTGTAATGATGCTTTTCCTCTTGTGGTTCATCCTGCCTGAAGTCTTTAGCTGAAGGAAATGTCACTTGGTTTAGTCATGGAAAGGAAAAGCTTTGTGAGCAGTGTGTTAACTATGTAGTTATTACTGTTATACATGGTCTCTGGCACCTGCTGATGCATCAGTAAAATTAGGTTGTAAATCTGAGCTTTTGCACTTGTCTGTTGTTAATTTCAAGGTGTCTTATTTTATTTTGATGATATTAAAATCTGGAGCCAGCTAACCATTATGTCTACATAATTGTTAACCCTGGGACATTCACTTTTTTAAGCATCATAAATAAGTTCAGTTTACTGTAAAACAAATATTTTTAATTTAATGGCGACTTTGTTACTTACTTTTTACATTTTAAAAAAAGTTTTTTTTTCACCCTGTTTTCTTTACACTAGTGATTGTCATTTTTGTTTGATATGTTCTACTCTCATTTTTAGCCTATGACATTGTGGCAGTGAAGCAAAGGTAGCTGTGTCTCTTTCTCAGACCTGATCCACAGTAAAATTGTACCAGATCCAGACTTAAGGGCTGAATGCTTCCTGCTAGACCCACTGATTACTCACTCATTTATTTATTCACTCACTTCCTCTTATGCTTCCTAACTGTTCCTCTTAGGATGGGCGACTGAGGACTGGTGACCACATCCTGCGGATTGGGGACACGCCCACGCAGGGGCTAACCAGTGAGCAGGTTGTGCAGGTGCTGCAGGCCTGTGGTATCCACGTCCGCATGCTAATTGCCCGGGACCCTCAGGGCAATGCACAACCTCCCCCTCCACCCCCACATGCTCCTACAGCAGCACCCATTGCCTCTGTGCACCCTCCCATACCACCACGCAGAAGCAGCAATACGGTAATGTTCTGTAGCTAATGCTTTTGTGCAAAGACACTTTCAATAACCAGCTTCAAGGGATGTTGCTGCAAATCCACTCGGAGTTAAATTTAAGTGCTATATGCTGTTAGTAGAATGTCACCAATACACAATGTCACCAGTTTGATCATTTTAAAGAAGCAAAACTTCTGATAATATCCACTAATGTATTTTAATGTTAATCACCAATGTTTTTGCTGAACTCACTATAATTTCTTATGCTTAGTAATTAAAACAGTGGTATACGTGTAAAAACAAGCTATTTGGAATTGTAATAGCCCTTCAAACAAAAAGTTGCATTAAAACAAAACCAAATCGTATTTTATTGGTTCCCAAGTGATACAGTTGTTTACGGTTTCACCCCAGCATCAAAAATTAGGACTGGACAATTTGATATTACAGTATTTGATATCATGATTTGTTATATTAAATATTATTATTATGTCATAATATTATGATGAATTAATTGGAAGTGGCTGATTTGATGGAAAACAATTGTAGTAAAGCTTTAAATTATAAAATGTTAAATTAAATGTTAAATAGTTAAATCCTATGCCGTTATTTTGTTATTTAACCCGCGTTTCAATATTAAATAGAAATTTTAGAAATTAAATAAAACATTTTCTTTTCTAAGGCACCAGGATTAATTTGTTCTCAGTTTGTTAGCAAATCTCTGTATCATGAACTTATTATATATCTTGCTGTAAGGTTTATGATCCTGATATGATATTTTGTCAAACTGTCAAGCTCTAATTTGGATCATTCAAAAAACATCCAATATGGTGTTTATGGCAACATCTTGTAAATGTTCTGTGTTCAGACACCGTCACATTCATGAATGCTGAAAAAGAAAGAGCCAACCACTGCACTTTACACCTTAAGTTCTGTCTTAATATTAACTGATTCTATTGGCCATAGAAAATGATTTCAGGTTGTAATAGTACGTTAAATATATTTCCTGTAGCACCATATAAGCTGCTAAAATGGTGCTCTTTGCTGTTTGATAATCTTTTGCTCTGGATCTTTGGATTATTGATTCTCTTATGTTTTGATTATGGTATTAATGCAGCTCAACCTTGAGGGCTATGAGATTCATGAAGTGTCGCTGAAGAAGAAAGACGACCAGAGTCTGGGAATTTCTATTGTTGGCTGCAATTCTTCAACTAGTGATGGTAAAAAAAAAGACAACCCAAAAAACAGTATCATCATGGTCGCAGAATTTAGCTACAAACCAGGCAACTTTGAATTAACTGACATCATGACAATGACATGAAACTATTTTCTATCTTTTCCCATGCCTTCTACTTTTTCATGCCTTACCTTTTGCAGACGGATTAGGGGTCTCTGTGAAGAGCGTCATCCCTGGCAGTGCTGCTGAACAGTGCGGGAATATCATGGTCCACGACAGAATAATAGCGGTAGGCTGCTAATTACTTTTTAATGAGCTCTTCTTTAATTAGCCCTATGCATCTATGAATATTTAAGAGTCTCACACACACACAGATCAAGACACCAACTGAGCAAGATATCTCTTTCTTCTCATATTTGTTTGGGGTTTAATAAGGATGGCATGAACAGAGGATAAGACAGCTGTGATGTTGAGCTTCTGACCAGGTTAATGTAATTTATGCAAGGCACAAGTTACTCATATTTACTTATTTGTACTCATGGCATCTTTTTTTCTGAATGTTGCTCAATCCCAGTCGGAACTCCATCTATCTGTCCATCTATCTGTCTGTCTAATGTATGTATATTTCTGTGTCTCTGTCTTTCTGAACAGCTGAATGGAGTTAACCTGCAGGGCTTCACCAGCCAGGAGGTCCTGGATGTAATGAGGCAAACTGGTCAGACCGTCAAGCTCACTCTGGTCCGGAAAATCGCCTTGCCCAAAAAATCTGCCGTGGAGATTTCGTTGGATAAAGGCAAGCATCATGATTTTGGTTATGATCAGTGAAGAGTGACCTGCTGACTTTGCATCACTTCTTATATATTCTATAAAACCATTAAACATGCTGCATGTTAAGCTATACTGTACCCCTAATTTGAGTAGAGAAATGGTTCATAAAGAAGTGAAAAAAAAATCCTTGTCTTTATAAAGCTTGTAAATAGTCTGTAAATATTACAGTGATTATAGGGGACACACTTTGGGTATTTGGGGAAACAGTGCCATGATTTGTCTAGTCAACTTGCAAAAGAGTAGTCAAGCCAAAAACTCAGGCTTACCTGGTTTTCTCCAATTTACCTCAAGTATTAGCTGTCAGATGTGTTTGATGTTCAATGTTTTGCTTCATTAGTATTACACTGAGGCTACAAGGCCTGTGCAGCTAACAATAAATGGATCTCTGTACATCTTGCCTAAAAATGTTTCAGCCTTGCTTCAGCTTTGGTGATGTTATATTGTCTTGCCAATTTGGCTTAGGACACAATGGACAGAACTTTACACTGTAGCTAAATGCTGAAGTGTTATAAAAACAGCTGTCTTGTGGCATTATCTCCCAAGCCTTGTAGCTGGAATTGTATTGAAATGCTGAAAATGATGTGGATTGTGATGTAACTCTACTTTGTAATGTAATATAATGCAAATTAAGATGGTAAAAGATTTTAGGTGAGACTTGTTACTTGCTAGCTACATTAGTTTTGTAGTTTACCTGCAATCCTAAAGAAGCAAATGTCAAAAACCAAATATTGGTTGATGGACTCCATTTAGGATGAGTAAGAAAAACAGCATATGCCCTATTTTATTGACAAGGCACTATCCTGACACACCTGCCTCTTCAGGTTTTTTTATTTAAAAACATCTGACAGATTTTCCCAGACCACCACGCATGCAGTTCTGCTTTGTATTTGCTCTGATTTGAACTGGCAGGCTAGTAATAATAGGGAAGGAAAATGCTGTTTATTCTGTTTTGACATTAGCATCTTTTGTTAATTATTTTAGTTTATAACATTAATGTTTTTTCACTGTCAGGACCCATATAATGTAAAGGCAAATGTGTGATATCCAGAATGTACAGGCATGTGTGATATTTGCTTTGGGAATCTCGTATCATATGAAGAAAGATGAAAAAGCAGAGAAGTCTTTTATAGGGTCACTGAAAATGGTTGTCTTGGAATAAGTTTCTTTCTTTCTTTCTTTTTTTTCTTAAACCACATGAATGAATGAATGCAGGGTCTTGGCAACAGCCTAAAGCACAAGTACCAAAGCAAAATTTGTATTTGATTGCTGTCTCTTTCTGTGTATGCATGTGCGTTTGTGCGTGTGTGTGTAGTCCAAAGAGAGTCATCCCGAGTGTCTCTGAGGAGATCCGCAGAGATCAAGGTGCGGGCAGATGTTCAGATGGCTTCTATGATGGAGCCAGTGGACACGAGTCAGACTGTGATCAAACAGCCGCTGTCTGCAAGAGGTGAGCTCACACTCCAGTCTGCATTTCCCCTCTATCCCAACCATTCATACATGCACCCTGACTTCCGTGCATGACAGCACTCAGGTGTAGGACAGACTACAGCAGTGAAAATAATATCAAGAGAATTTCTTCTTTTTGGTCTCTGGTAGCAGGAAAGACATTCACGGCAATTCTAATCCTGCTTGTGATGATAATCACTTAAATTACATGAACATTGCCATTTCTCCATAATAGGTGCATGCATGTTCATTGCCTGTGGGGGCACTGTTGAGATTTGGAAATCCTATCCAGTGATGCTTCCCTCTAGGCAGGGGTCAGTTTCAGGCCATCCCTATTTGTGCTGTATCCCCCCACCCACCCCTTCCCTTCCTTTCCGCATATCTGACCCCTACATACAGGGCATGGTTTCGGTCATGCTAGCCGGTGGCTATAAATATGGAAGCAGGCAGGCTGGGAGCAGAAGAGTGATCCTGCTTGAGACATTAAACCAGCAACCGGCTTGAGTTACATTCTGACCTAATTAAACTAGACAAGCCCTGGTACCTGCCAGACTTCTAAATAAAGTGTTCTGTTGCAGCGGGGCAGTACAAGCCCTGGATAACAATGATTGCTTGTCAGGGCTTATTTCCCACTGGGGGCAACTGTAGTACTTGTAAAACGATAGCTGCCTTAAACCAAAACAATCTCTCGTTTAATCTCACTCTCACATTGTATTTCTCCCCCGTTTTTATGCTGTAAAGAGCTGATGTCACTGGTATGAGACAGGAACACCTAGATGTCAGTTGGAAGTTTTCTCCGGAAAATAGCTTGGACGTTTGGCTTTGTGAGTGCTGGGATAGATTCTCGAATCGAGAGCCTTTCTGTGTGTTATGTGATGTTAAATGTCTCTGAAAACAGATGCTGAACAGGATTCAGCCCTGCCATAAGATCATGGTTAGGCTGTTGGGTTCCTTTCACTCTCAGCCAGCTTTTGCTTGAATTTACTTCAGCTTTTATACCCTGAAGCACCGAAGTGACATGGTAGTGCAACCTTTTTTTTTTTTTTATTTTTTAAATAAACCTGATTGTTGATGGCCTGATTATGAAATTCTGAAAATCACATCAGATGATGGTTAATGTATGTACAGTTAGGCTTCTTTTTTCTTTTTATATTTTTTTCTTTTCTTTTTTTTTTTTATAGGTCCACACCACAAAGTGTAGAACTGAGAGACGTAATGTGATGTAGTAGAGAAACACTTCTTCTGAGTCCATTTCTTTACTGCACCTGGCCTGCAGATGTTGGCTGCAGTTTGACATTCTAAACCTGAAAGCGATGCATTGCTGTATTAATATAGTCAAACACTTATGATGAATGGTGTTGTGAGTGGTGGTGTAGAAATGCTAATTTAATCAGGTCTATGTGCTAGGGCCCTTCATCTTTGTGTGTGTGATTAATTTTGTTCTCTCACTCGCTCTCTCCAAGTTGTCAGAGTGAGATGATTGGAATGACTACATGTGTAAAGGAAGGAGGTTGCTTGTCATCCTGGGGGGCTTAAATTACAGTAGGAACATTATTACACTTGTCTGTACTAGTCTTTCCACCCAACTTTTGGTTGTGCATGTTCACCACGACTTCTCAGCCTGTCTACCCCCCCACCCCCCCGTGGGTGTCTGTCTGATATTGAACAGAAGACATCCTTTCTGTAACATAGCAAAACCTTCTAACATTAAGGTCATATGATATTCTTCCCCTACAGCATTCTCTGCTGTAGACACCAGACATCAGTAAAGTTATTGTTTGTTTGAAACACACCTTTTTTCTGTTTTTAGTTCGAGAGTCCATTCCACTGACAGAGATGGAGTTGCGCACCAAATGGGAGCAAGCACTAGGCCCCAAGTATGGTGTTATGGTAAGTAATGAGAAATGTAAATGAAAGAAAGTAAATTGTGAATGAAAGGAAGACAAACAGGGAGAGTAATTCTATGTAAGAACACTCATTCAGCTCATTCAGCTGTTGTAACTTTGCCTGCAGTGTTGATTAAAGCATTATGCAAAAAGGAAATATAAATTCCAAAAAAGCCATCATCCCCTTCTTCCTCAGCACATAGTCATCAGTGACCTGACTGAAATGGTATTTGTGGTGTTTTTTTTTTTTTTCCCCCCCAGGTTGTTGAACTAGACCCAGTCATTGAGGATGATGCTGAGCTGCAGAAATATTCTAAGGTGTTATAGCAGTGCACATATCGACACGTTATCTGTGTACCAGCAAAAATAGATTGCTATTCTGTTGATCCTACAATATTATTGAGATGATAATTTTTTTTTCTCTAGTTGCTCCCGATACATACCATGCGTCTAGGTGTGGAGCTGGATTCATTTGATGGTCACCACTATATCTCTACTGTGGCTCCTGATGGACCTGTGGCCAAGCATGGTTTACTGAGACCAGAGGATGAGCTTCTTGAGGTACAGAAAGGAAAAGCGAACACTACTTCTCATCTTTACTTGCAAAGTCTTACACACCATTATTCGTTCTCCCATTGGCGCTGTGGTGAGGAGGTATGGTCAGGTGGTCCCGTGGCTTGGCCGGCCTTCAGATCATCCTTTTGGCGGGCATTGGTGTGGCTCCTGTCTGTTCCTCTAATAACACAGTGACCTTTGCATCCTGCCAGCCCCAGGTCTCCAGGAAGGCATGCTGCTGCCACCACTGCTGGCACGTAGATGTTTTAGCAGGAGGGCTCCTGAGTCTGACCGAGGCCATCTGCATGCCAGGCCGTGTCTCTGACTCCCCCACTGCCTCTGCTTCCTGCCCCTCCGCTGTCCCTTCAGCCCCACCTGGTCCAATGGCCACGAGCTGCTGTACTCTCAGCCTGTTGCTCTTGGCAGAAACCCTGACAGAAAACAAACCCAGGAGGTCCTGCTATGTCGCACTGGTGCATTAGAGCATGGGGTTTCTCAAGGCTCCATGCTAGGCTCATTGAGTATGTAAAGGGCTCTTTTACATATATGTTTGAAATGCCATGCTTCAGTACAACTGTACTGCTAGCAACTCCTTATGGATACTTCCTGAAGAGACATCATGGACAGATGTGAGCTCAGTGGTATATAATGGTGCTGGGGTTATCAGAAAGGGGGCTGCAGCATCCATGGTCTGGGACAGATGGCACAGTGCTGTTCTGACTTCCTTTAGGTCCGTGTGAATGCCAGAAAAATGGCCTAGCAAAAGAGAGGAGCTATTTATGAATGAAGTATGGTAAATCATGGAGTATGTTGTTTGTATCCTGTCCTGTATAGTGACAAAGGTAGACCTGTTTGCTTATTCTTATTGGTTTAGTAATTGTGTGAGTAGAGCATGCAATATTTGGACAGGGAAATTTTGTGAGTATTTTTAGTAAGGCCTGTGCCCAGTCATGGTTCTGAATGTTTTGGTGGAGTTTTTAAATGAAGAAATAAAACAGGCCGTCTATTCATTCTTGGTGATTCAGGTACACTCCTCATCAAGGATTTTGACATTTTTTGGACCTGCCTTCATACTAGTATAATTTTGATGACATAATGAAGCACCTTGTACCAAATGGCAAAAAATCCATATAATTTGAATCGATCAAACAGAGTTGAATCTCTAGAAAGTTAAATTAAAATGGCACATTTTCCTGCATTTAAGTTTTAAATGGTAATTTTTAAGACTGATTTTAATGAGAGGAAAAGGGAATTACACAGTAATTACACCACATTTTAGGGAAGACCTGCTCATGATGAATGTTTTGTGGTGTGTGTGTGTGTGTGTGTGTGTGTGTGTGTGTGTGTGTGTGTGTGTGTGTGTGTGTGTAGGTGAATGGAGTGCAGCTGTATGGGAAGACGAGGCGGGAGGCTGTGGCGTTCCTACGAGAGGTTCCTCCTCCCTTCACTCTTGTGTGCTGTAGACGCCTCACTGAAGAGGGGATTGAATACCAACCAGATGATGAATGGGGTTCCAGTAGCCCTACAGCTAGCCTACAGGAGCAGGTAACACACGCACACAGACACGTACAAATCTATAAAGAGATTATTTTCAGAATAAGCATGTCTACATGGGACCAACTAGCTTTCTTGTCCATGTATATTGCTGGCTGCTTCAGTCAGTGCATTTAAAATCCTTCCCATGTGTCCCAATCACAAGGTGCACAGCATGCAGATAAGACTGGAAAAAAGCATTCTCTGAGATGAGTAGGAACTGCAGATTTTATATGCCCAAAAACCTCTGTTATTATTTATTACTGACTTTGGCCAGGGAGCAAATAAATTTAAGTCGTATTAACATAAGATTGCATTATATTTTTACATTTTCTCAAGTACTTCTTGCAACTCTGTCTCTGACTTTTGTCTATGGTTCACTCTTAAAGGTTCTCAAATATCTGTGGACAGCACTGTATGTTGTGTAGTTCAGAGGAGCTGAAGTGCTGACTGTATTGAAGTTAGGTCTTAACCTGCTACTTTAGTGTTATTTATTTTCAGATCAACTTTACTTCTTTGCACAGCTGAAAGTCGCCTACACACAGTTTAAATAAAACTCAAATGTTGGACACTTTGCTCAAATGTTGTTTGCTTCTCCAGCAGACACAAGTCATCCAGAAGGAGGCTGCTGAGGAGAGAACAGCACCAGAGCAGAGTTTTGCTGAGAGGGAGGAGGGCGAGAATAGGGAGAGTGGAGATGAAGAGAATGAAGAGGGAGAGTTGGCTCTCTGGTCTCCAGAAGTACATGTGCTGGAGATAGAGAAAGGCGAGCAAGGCCTTGGTTTCAGCATTCTGGATTACCAGGTTTGTCTCTGCAGGTCGTCTTGAGGAATAAACACATCGACCTTTTCGGAAAACCCCAAAGATATAAAAGTTAAAGGGAAGAATTTAAAGTGCATTCTTCAACTAATCAAATTTAGTTCACTATAAATAGACCTTCCTCATTGAGTGCAAAAATCTGACCTGATTCAATTCTTCCTACTTGATTCTTCTCGAGCCACATTACAGAAAATATGTATTAATGTTACAAATCATTGGGCAGAGAACAAAAGGAAACTGCGATGTGCCTCTGGAAAGACCTACCACTATATATCTGGCACAGGGCCAAACATCAGAACTCTTTGCTTTCCTTGCTTGTTCGCTGTGATAAAATGCTTTTATATCTTCTCTTCATTAGTTCTCTGATCACTGTGTTCAAAACACCCCCTTAAGTAGCTTGTCTGAAATCAGCAATAATCAGGTCACAGTGATGTTTGTCAGTCAAAACCACCGCTTCTCGCATTTTATATAAACTTCTCAGAGCTTACCTTTGTCAGCTGAAAAGCTGTACGTTCAGTGCTTTAAGAGTTTTATCAAGGAAATAATAAATGATTGTGGGTTTATCGGCACAGCTCATGAAATAGGTGAAAATGAAGTGCGATCACATTTTAATGGCAAGACATGCTTCTTTGCTTGTCAAGGGCTGCTCTGAGTGATAGCACTGCAGTTCCATAGACAGAATTACACTGGTGCATAATAGTCACCTAAGCAGTGATCCCTTAAATTCTCTCTTTCTCCTCACCTCTGGGACGGAGAAATGAAGACAAAAAAGCACCATTGGAGTCCCACTCACAATCCATATGTTTAGTGTGTGTGTGAATAAAAACCAAGTGATTTGCTGACTCAGGACTCCCTGTACTATAAGGGATTTTTTGATGGTATTGCAACTGTAGTCACAAGAGTGTGTTGTGTTGCTTTAGGTTTGAACTAAATTCAAAAGTATAAAAGATAGAATACATGTTTGACATCAGCACTTGAGACATATGTTTGAAATTAAGGGTAGCGTTACTGCAAGATGATGTGTAATTTGATTATTTTTCTAAATATCAAAAATGGAGGCCGTAATTATTTAGAACATATTTATCATGCTCTTTTTTCCATTGAGTGACAGCTGATTATGATCTGTCTGTCTCCTAAATTAGTCACATAATACTGATTCCAGACATACAGTTCTCTCTGAATGTACTGGAACAGTAGGACCACTTCTTCTTGTTTTTGCTATACACTGAAGACATTTATGTGTAATATGAAACGATAGACCTAAATTTCAGCTTTCATTCCCAGATACTTATGTCTAGCTATGTTAAACAACTTAAAACATGGCACCTTTTGTTTGAACACAGCCCACCTATTTTTGAGCCCTGGGTTTCAGAAAATTTATAGAGAAATGAATCCAATTTAATTGGGAGGAACTTTGTCATGCAGCAAAACAGTAGTGAGCAAAACTCACTACTTACACAACAAAGGATTTCATCAGGGGAAAAAGTCTGATATAATACAGTATGATACAATAACAAACAACTGTAAGAAGCCATGATACGAGCCTGGAAAAGCATCACAAAAGATGAACGTGACAGTTTGGTGATGTCAGTGGGTCACCCACTTAATGCAGATTTTAAAAGCAAGGAATATTCAACCAAATTTTAAGTGTTACTTTAATTTACTTTACTTCTATATGTTACTATATTTTTTTCACATAAAAATGGCATTGTTTCCGAGCAAAGGTGTTGTGTTCCAAGTTGTTTAGCATGTCTAGACGTACAGTACCTGTTGAAAGTTTGGCCACACCTTCTAATTCAATATATTTTCCTTATTTTTATTACTTAAACACTTCATGTCTTAAAGTAATGATGTATTGTTCCCTTTGCTTAGTTCAAAGGTATCTAGGTAAAAGCTGGCTACTTTTGAAGAGTCTTAAATATGAAACATTTTGTTAACACTTATTTGTTTACGTCATAAATCCATATACATTTTGTTATTTACAGTTTCACTGTCTTCAGTATTGTTCTACGATGTAAAAAAAATAATAGTCAAAATATAGAAAAAGCTATGAATAAATTGGTGTGTCCAAACTTTTGACTGGTACTGTAAATATATCAGAAAATAAAAGCTGAAATTCTGATCTATTGTTGCATCTTTATCTTTTGATCGCAAACCTAAATGTCTTCAGTGTATAGCAAAAACAATAGACGTGACCTTGCCATTCCAATACTTTGGGAAGAAACTGTGAGTAGTAGATCGATATCTTCTACTCAGATCACTTACCAATAACATTTTTTATGAACATAAATTGCACACATAGCTCTGTCAATTCAATTCAATTATTTGTTCAGTGTGTTGACAATAGACATTGTCTTAAAAACAGCTTTATAGAAATTCAGCGAGAAAAAAACACCTCATGAGCATGAGGAAGAACCCTGGAGTGGAATCTCCCCCAAAGCATCTTTTTTGGTCACACTGAATAGTGAAGCAATAATACCCAAGTCAAACAGTCCTAAGTGTATTAAAAGAATGTACAATATGAGCAGATTGTGAATAGGAGTCCTGTGATATAGGGAACCTTCATTTTAAGTGATATTTTCCTTGCCATGGGCCCTAATGTTGGCAAAAAAAAATGCTTCAAGGCAGTCTGTATTATAAAAAAAAGCCCTAATGAAACACATATCTCATCAGCAAATTAAGGAGCAAACTAATTGTATTGAGCTTAGAAATAAATATAAAACTCTGTATATCATAAACCTTTATTCCTTCATAAATGTAAACCTCTGGATTAAAATAAGATTCTTATTTACCTGATTTGTGTATTGTCTAAATGATGAAAGCAAAATTTGACAATTGATAATAAGCATGCCACCACCGCACCAACAGGCAATAAAGTGCGCTGACTAATATTCGATAATTAGATATCACCATTAATGTTTAATCAGTGGAAATCGTTTCATTAATTGAAGCCAAAAGTCATGTGGTTAATTGTGCAGTTGGAAAAATATATTTATTGCATAGCACAAAGTAGTGATCTGGGGTCTGTAAATAATTGTGTTCTTCAGTATAAAAAAAAAAATTCAACGCTGATCCTAGGTCAGCACTCTTACTTGGTGAAATTAGATAAATACAGGCAAGTCGTTGTGAACCCTGTTCACCCAAGAGCAATCATAAGTTTCCATATTGATTTTTGCTTCTGAAACCCTCATCAAAGAGAAGTGAGGAGAGTGTGCGTTGCAGATGATTTGGTCTCGGTGTATCTTGGGCTTTGACGGAGGCCGTATTGACCCGTGTGCACCCCTCTCAGTCATGAACTTGCTATCTCTCCACTGAGCACCAGCTGAGCCCCTCTCACATAGTGCTGTCTGCCTGCTTATCTTCCGCACCATCTTCGCTTCTCTGCCCATAGGCCTGAGTGTAAGTGAGTAACCTGTGGGAATTTATTCACAGCATGTGTGTGTTTGTGTGTGTACAAAATGTACAATATGTGTCTCTAGAGCTGTGGAAGTATCCCAACATTATACATTAGGTATGCTTAATAATAGATCGCCTGAAATGCACAGAGTAGAAGGAAAGATTGATCCTGTAGGAGTCTTATTTCCTTTTTCATTTATTCTCTTTCTCAAACTTCCTTTCATTTATGCTGTTGCACAAAGCTCTCCTGTGTGTGTGTGTGTGTGTGTGTGTGTGTGTGTGTGTGTGAGATGTGGGGTCGGGGATTGATTTTGCTGTAACATCCTCGGAGCTAGTAAGGCTGAGTGGTCAGGAGTAGGACCTGCAGACATGCCTGCAGCATTCCAGAAGCTTTTCCATGGACTCTAGAATTCAGGTTTTTACTCTTTCCTTTTCTTTCACACTATCTATCTCTTTTTCTCTGTTTTAATCTGCTTTAATTCTTTGTTTCTACCTCATTATCCTTTTGTTTTCTCTCCCCCTTTCACCTGTTCAGCTAAAGTTGCCTCAAAGTCTCAGGTCATGCAAGCCAACCCTGTAACTGTAGCTTGATCGATGGGAGCCCACCATCAGACTGACAGCTGGACTCCGACTGTATTTCTCTCATAAATGACACCCCTAACTGCAAGAGTGCCAAAAAGCGATTATAAAACAATTTTGCAGCGGTCTTGTTCTTTGTAGTTTGAACTCCAGGAGGATCTCAAAGTGAGAAGCATGATGCTCTGGTTTTCAGCAACTTGTGAATTAATGTGAAAGGGCCTCTTGGTAATGCGTGCTATGTTGTTAATGGAGATTAATGAAACCCCCTTGAGCGAAACACCTGATCTAAAGGGTCATGTCAGGGCGACTTCACCGTAAGTAACATTGTATTTGTGTAACCATTTAAACTTTACTACATTGACTTTGTCTGACTGTAACTGGAGGTTATACATGAACTCACATTTGTAATGCTGCTCTGAAAAAGTTGACAAACTTTCTTGTGGTAGAGGATTTCATCTAGACCTCATAACATTCTGTTTTGTAGCATCAAATGTTACAGCACAGTTGACAGTTTAAAATCGTCCAGATTTTTTGAATGGGTATACAGTACTTTGAATACTGTATATATTTTACACAACTTAGGAACCAGTGTAACCAAAGGATGTGTTCAGTGCTGGGTATTTCTTGGTAAACATGCAGTTACCTTCAGTGTTTGGCCTATATTATATTATATTATATATGTGTGCCATTATATCCATGGTTCAAGTAATTTATAGCACCTTCTGCCTGCCAAGAAAAAGAATATTAAAGTCTAAGAGAATGCATTTTTTGGCAGTCAAAATGATCTTACCTGCACATCAGAGCACCGTTTAGCAGGAATATTCTAGCAGATGGGCATAGATCATTTGTGATTTATTATTTATTTACTCTTTGTTTATTTATCTGGTGGCCCTGCAGAACCAGAATCTGACCGAGGGGAAATTTTATTGCCATGACAGCCAAGGAAATTGATCAAATAGAGTGTAAATCTAAAACCTGATGCTTTTAGAAGGCAGTTGCATCATTTTCCTTCACTCTAACCAAGTGTTCATTTCCACCATGTTGTGCATGCTGAAGGCCAGTGAAGCTGATGGATTTACTGCCATTTTCTGTTCTGTATTGGCCATGCTACAGAGATTAGATCAAATCTTTCAGCTTTATTGTAAACAGAATTTTCCTGTTTCTCTTTTACCCTTATGCTTGCTGCCTCATAAAAGACCTGATTTGCAGGAAAGCTTGGGAAAGTCTGACGCAGTCAGTTTATAATCAGTATCCAAGTTTACTTTATACAGTTTTATCATATGTGCCATATAAACCTATGCAAAAAAACATTAAAAAGGTAAAATGTTTTAAAAGGTCAGTGTTAATAAAAAAAAAAAAAAAGACCTTGGCTTTTCAGCAGGGAAATTCTTGAGATGGCAGTTTCTTGTGATCGTGTCAGTTTTGGTCACTGCGGGTCATTTGGTTGATCACGCCGTGAGAACAGCGTCCCATCCAGACCTCCATTTCCCCCAGGGACAGGCAAATAAAGAAAAAGAAGGGGTGAGCTGTTTTATGGGCTAAAAAAAATATTGAAAGAGTTCCTGGAATTTGGTTCAGCAAGATTTAAGTATGGGGCAAAGTGACTGCAAATATGATTCCAGCCCACCTGAAACAAATAGGAATTTTAACCCCTCGACATGCAAGATTTGCCCACTGAGCAGTCACAGCTTAGAGAGGATGGTTTTATCTTGCAAGGCAGATGGAAACTGCTCAGAGGGTCCTGTCGTTAGTTTTAACTACCCCCTCCCTTTTTCCAAAGAAAACCCCCAAAAAACTAGTAAATTAGTTGAGCAGTCTGCATTTGTATAGTACAGACTGGCTCGCTGTCTGTGTATATGCAAAATGCACAACATTAGGGTGCTGAGGGTGTTTGTAAAATGTTTATTTAGACTAAGTTGAAGTTGCTATATTTAGCTAGGAAAATTGACAGACTTTAAAACGTATACAACAGGATTACTACACAGCAGCAGCATGTTAAGGGTGTAGTTGTTTGTATACAGTAGCTTTGCTGCCTGGTTTGTGGTTGTTGGTTGTCCTGAAAGCTCTTGCACTCAGTAAGCAGCTGCACCCTGTAATAAGCTCTGGTTTATATGAACTCAGAGTCAAAGCTTGCAAAGTTTCACTCAGGCCGAAACATAAACAAGAAATAGAACGCTTTCTCTCTTCTTTTTTTTCCTCTCTTGCTCTCTTCTTTGTTTGGGTTTCTCTCTCCCACCCCACCCCCCCAACATTTTAGCTGACAGGCTTGTGAATTTGTCCACAGCTGCCCGTCTGTTTCTGGTGCCATACTTGGTTGCGTGTCGAGCTTTGGTGCTGTTCAGCCCCCTGCGCTGTCCCAGCGTGGCCCCACCAGCTCTGCTCGGCTTCTCGTGCTTTTTTCCAGCTGCACCGCTGACATCACTGGCCATGTGGGATGAGAGAGGCCTTGGAAAGAGGAGCGCACTTGGCTGTAACTCGGCAGCTGGACAATGCAGCCAGTGTCCTCTAAAAGGGCCAGCTGGAGTGGAACTTCAAATCCCCTCTCCAACTTTTTCCCCGTTTGCTTTTTTTCTTATTTCTGTTGCACCAAGTTCTGTCTTTCTGTTTCTCTCTCTCTCTTTCCCCTCCCCTTTGTTCTTCTTTCTCCATTAATACTTCTCTTTTGCCTTCTCCATTTTTGTGTTTATATTCTCTCTCGGCAGACTTCAGTTTATTGCATTTCTCCTGCTCTTCTGCTTACTTGGCAGCACCTCTGCATTGTTTAATCAGAGGTCTATAATGGCTCTGGACACTAAGCCTGGTGTTTCCTGTTCTCCACTGCTGTCTAGTAGAGTGAAACTCACCCAACCTGAGCCTAATTGACCGGTCTGAAGCCCTGGTCACAGTCGAAGGCCTCTCCTGCTGTTCTGAGGAGGAAGGAAAGATACAGATTGTTCTTGAAGGCAATACCTTCAGTAGATGGCAATTAGTTTCAGTTTCACTATTTTGTGTAGTGTCACTTGGTATTGTGTTATTGTGTGTTTATTCTTTCACAGTTTCATTGTGAATTACTTTTATAGGGATGCACTAAAAAGCCTTGTCTGCTTGTATGATGTGGAAAGTATTTGAACTATAAATGCACTGCTACTGCATTGCTATGTTTTTGACCAATAAATCGCGCCGCTTTATGACCTGTTGTGCCACTCAGCACCAAGTCAGGTTCCAGATCACAGCACAAATGGACCAAACTATTTTGGTGTGATCTTGACTTTGAAACAGTGTAGATTGACATCACAGGTCATAAATTTTTATTTTTTTTTTAAAGAAAGAAAAGATGATTTTTATGGCAGCAATGAAACTATTCATTTTTCTGATCATACAGGGTGCCAACTTTACACAGGCCATGTTTCGTGTGTGAGTGTGTTTCGCATTATTTCCTGCTGTACTGGCTGTATGAGCAACTTGACAGAAGGAAAACTTACTGCCTGTTACCATCATTTTAATAAATGTTGCGTTTGAAATTTTGACAAGTTTAAAGTTTGACAAATGTAGACTAAAGTATAATTGCTTTCGTGAACAAAACAAGAGAGTTAAATGGACTCAAATAAATGCAATGACTAAAGATGGACTAAATGTTTGTATTTTTTCTGAAAAGACTTTAAAAAAAAAAAAAAAAAAAAGTGTTTATTTTTTGCTATTTTTTTTAATCAATCTGATCTCTACTGTCCATTCCTGTTCCCTCAGAATGGATTATAGTCGTAAATATTTCTTCTCATCGTGGTCAGATGAATGTGCTTGCTAATGACACAGCTCCGGCTCTTTTAGCTTTCATACTAAACCAACCACTTGTTAATCACTTTTATATTGTCACTCGTCACATAAAAGCTGCCCATATGGGTCATCAAATACATTGTCAGAGACATCAAATTGGAGCTGAATTGCAGTTTTATAGCATAAGCTTGCTGGGACGATGATTGATGCCTGGACATACGGTCTCTTGGAGAGGGTGAAGTTTGCTTTGTGTTCATTCAGCTCTGTCTTTGCTGTCTCCTTTAGTTATAGCTGGAATGTGGCCTTCTTATCTTCCCTGAATTTCTTTACATCCTGTGTCCTACCTGCTTGTGCAGGTGATGTAAGGGTTTTGAGTACATTCTGCAGCTGTGTGAAAGGCCTACAGAAATTAGTTTGTTTCTCAGGTCTAGAGTGCATATTTTGAGTCCTGCTAGCATTACTGTATTACTTGCACTTATTTGAGCTTTCATCCTTTTATGGAAAGAAAGTTCTCTCTCTCTCTGATCTGATCTGTGTTTGTGTGTTTGTTTGCATCATCCTGTGTATTTGTGTGTATGAGCATGTTTGCTGTGGTCTGTGTTGCCCTCTGCAGGACCCTCTGGACAATACGCGCTCTGTGATAGTCATTCGCTCGCTGGTACCCGGAGGTGTTGCAGAGAGTCATGGTGGCCTTCTGCCTGGAGATCAGCTGGTATTTGTTAATGACACCTACCTGGACACATGCTCTTTGTCCCAAGCTGTAGATGTCCTCAAGGCTGCACCGCTAGGCACAGTATACCTGGGTATCAGGAAACCTCTAGGGGTAAGCTTCAACTCGGAGAGGGCTTCTGATAATCTCTAACTTTCTCAACCTTCTTGAGCACACCAGATTCAGCCAGTGGAGATTTTTGCGTATTACCTGAGGTGTTGAATTATGCATGATAGATGAAGTAAATTGATAAGCATAGTAGCCTTCTAAGGCTCAAGTTTCACATGCTTACATCACACTTATGCCCTTGGTGATGGTACTCATAATGGGCATTAACATTAAATACATGGCCAGTTATGGTTTCTTCTGGCAAGACAATAAAAATATGATGTGTTCAGTTAGCTTAAGACTGTGCTGAGAGCTTTGAGACGCCATTAGTTGGCCTAACAAATGTGACAAATCTTCCAATTCAGCCTAGCAACAGCCTGAAAAACCTGAAATGTATAGCAAACACAGCAGATTTAAAGCTGTCAGTACCTCTGACAATGCAAGTAACACTGCAGAATAACACTAATCAGTCCACTTAATGGACTGATTTAACAGTTCACTTAACTACCCCACCATGTACATTATGCATATTTATAACAGCCTAAAGGTTTACAATCAAATCACAAATATAACATCTTAACCATTTCTGTTGGTAGTTGAAATAATAATCATAAATTATGAACAGTGTTTGCAAATTGTAGGTTACTAAACTGATTGGGTATTTGTTAAGAAATTTAGTTTTGACTGATGCTAAAAAGTGGCTGTATTGCTTGGAAATGTATTGAGTAGAAAGTGGTGATTTAAAAAAGGGTAAAGTACAGGTTGTGACCCTGAAGAATTTCTTTTGTTTGATCCTAGGCAGAGGAAAAGAGCACTGCAGAGCAGCCTACAGATCTTGATGAGCAAGAACACACCCCCACCCACCCTCAGCTACCTGTGTTTAAGGTACTGACATCTTGGAGAACTAAAGTTGAACTTGTGATCAGTCAGCCTAGAGAACAGCTTTGTTTCATTGTGCCATTACTTATGGTTGGAAGTTCATTTCCATGAAGAATGGTACTCAGATGATATTGGAGCACTTAGTTCCTCCTATACGTGCTAGCTTGTTGGACTCGCATTCACTAAATGCAAAAACCTGGCACTTGAATGGAGACTGTTAAAAAGAAGAGAGGGAGAGAGAGAATGTTTGCTTAAAAGAGGTATATGAATAGAAATGGACTGACGGAGCAAGCACCGACCAGGCAACTAATCCTCAAATTCAGGACCTTTTAGAGGTGATGCCCAGTTCATTCTCTATGAGATTTTCAGACGCGTGACCGTGTTATCCTTGAATTTTTTTTAGCAAAGATGTAGTCGAAGCACAAGAGTCAAGTGCTGCCGTAAATCTACCCAAAACGAGACTAATTGCGCCATTAAGATTTTAGACTCTGCACATTTTTCATGGTAAATTGGTTCTGGGCTGTACGACGGGAGGGGTGTGAAAGGTGCTGAATCGGCTGATGAGAGAGCAGCGTAGAGAAAAGTGCACTTTCAGCTCTTATGATCCTTAAGAGTGTGTATGTGCACCTTACAGGCAAAAGAGGACAAGTAGGAAGCCTGTTGCTGATATGAAGGCCTGTCTTGTATGTGTTCAGCAAACAAGAGCCCTGTCTTTCACACTGTCTTTCTGTTACTGAGAAAAATGCAAAACAGGGGGAGGAGTAAAAATGAAGATGGTGAATAATTTGGGTCCTGTTCAGACTTTGTATTAACCACCAATCCTGGTGATTGGCTCACAAGCAGACATGTGAGACAGAGAGCTGTTCACACCTGATATTTTCCTGTATCTTTAAGCAAGCAACTTGGTATCACTTAAAAACCAGCCCTGAACTGTTCAGGTCAATATATTTAGGCTGGTGCTCAATTTTCCAATAAAAGCTATGCTTTCATTGTCAGTGGCAGGCTGTGTACCATTTGTATTCAGGTTTTGCTCAGATTTCAGTAGCCACACAAATAAAAAGTTTGTAAATAAAAAGCCAAAAATAAAGTGTGAGTTGTAGACATATCTTTAGCCACTGCCTAGCCTGAGAAAGGGAGTGAGGGATTGAAAAAAAAAATCAGTTCACCACACACCTCTTTCATGAACTTGATTACAGCACAGTACACAAAGCTATACATTCTTAGTCCACATTAATATCACTATTTTAATATTATTAAACATGCACATGCAGTGCTGCGTTTATTTGTCTCTCACGTTATTACAGAGGCACTTGCCATTATGCTGTATTACACTGTGTGTAACCTAGAGCTCCAGAGTGCTTTTAAAAACTTGATACATTAAAAATGGAGGAATCAACAGAGAGGAATTTCATTAAATCAGTAAATCCCATGAATCCGATCACATCTCTGATCTTATTTGATTGCCTAAAATTAAATCATTCTTTATACTTTATCAGATTCTATTGTCAGTGTCTGTCTATATCTCAGTGAAAGAGTAGGAGCTAATGGTCTGTTTATCTGTACCAGGGCTTTGAGGATGACACTGTCCTTCCAGAAGACCTCGATGATGACCCAGAGCTGATTTTGGACAGTACCATTCATTATGCCAAACCTCTAACCACTCCACAGCTCGTGCCAGGTGAAGAGAGAGAGATGGCTGTGGATGAGGAGGAAGATGAAGAGGAGGAAAGTAACAGTTTGAGAAGTGATGGGGAGAGTCCACTGTTGTCTCATGGAGATCAGTCACCTTTCAGGGAAGAGGAAGCCTTGTCAAACCCCTACCAGACCTTTAGCCAAACTGAAATACAACATCAGGTAAGAGTCAGACTGTGTGTAAACCAGGGAACTGCCCGTCTGTAGCAAAGTTATTCTTCAGAGCAGATTTATGCAAAAGAAGGAAACCGTAATTCGGTGATTTGGAAGAAGAAAGATTGAGTTGAATTCTGTTAACATATCAGAGAAACATTTTTTATACTATTGTCTCAAAAATATAGAAAATGAGCTTTTTGGGCAGAAGGTCTGCTGATTTATCTTTAGTAGCTGCTTTATCCTGGTAGGGGCATGGTGGGTTCGGGGAACACTTGGTGGGAGGCAGGATTATGATTTGAATGGGATGGCATGTTATCAGAGTGCACCCTGCACACATTCACACACTTGTTCACACATGGGGGCAGTTTTGTATAGCTAGTCAACCTTTTAGGCAGGAGGGAGGAAACTGGAGAACCTGGAGGAAAACCGCACATACACAGGAAGGCACTGTGAAATTCCACACAGACAATAAGCCGGACCTGAGGATCAAAACTTGAAGCTGTGAGGCATTGAGGAAATTCGTAACTCTTTCACTGTGAGTGACTGTTACAGAGACGCACTTTGCTTCAGTTGTGATTCACCCCTCTTTCACTTCTTTTTTGGAACAATGCATCACATCCCTTACTGTAAATGCTGAGACTGATGCACTGCATTGTTTATTTCAGGCCTATTCAACTGGTGGCGGGTAGATTCTTTTTGGCCCAGATCAAATGTTAAAAATTTGAATGCATTTCCCCAAAGAAAAATGTTCCAGTGAAAAGGGACCTCCACTAGGAAAGCCTCTCTTGCACTCCTGTGCTTTCTTGTGCTCACTGTTGCCTTTTGTAATCTTGCTGACAAAGTTTCGCTGTCTACATTGTTTTGTCAGATATGGCAGCTAAGCACGCAGACTTGCTCTTCCCTAATGATGTTAGATGGTTTAGTAAAGGTAATGCACTGAAAACGACTTATGAACTCAGGCCACCACTTTTCTAACCCTAATGCCCTAATGCAAGGTGAAGAGAACATGGCAGAGGTGTTGGTTGTTTATTTCTTTTGGTGTGACATTTTCTAGCCCTTGAACAGACTTTATCTGCAATTGCAAGAAAAGGACAGTGTGACATTGTGGACAAACTGTATTTCGTTTTCTACTGATCTAACTAAGTAAATGCTGCACTTCCCAACACTGTGCAACTTAATCATCACCTTTACATCAGTGTAGATTAAGCCAGTTATGACAGCGTTCATTCACATTCTGATCACGAACTTTGCTGTGAAGTTTGATAACTTCCATATACCTACAGGGGTGATGCTGTTTGCCAAGGGTCCCTTTACTGTTGATGCTGTGGGAGAGTTTGCAGCCAAAACTAGAGCCCAGAAGCAATTAGACCTGATAGACATGCCCTCAGCATCTGATTTAAAACAGATGTTTAAATTTGTGGGATGTGAGCAGTTTTAAATTCAACTTAACCTAGTCCAGATTCTATACACCAGAATGTTAGCTGTTTTTCTGCTTGCTATGTGTGGTTCGACCTATACATATGAGTCAAGCTTCTTACACATGAATGCAACAAAAGCACCTGTGCCTTCCTTACAAGCACCAGTGTCTGCCGCTTGCTGTCACTTCCTAGGAGC
This sequence comes from Chrysichthys cranchii, assembly GCA_030068335.1. Lineage (NCBI taxonomy): Eukaryota > Metazoa > Chordata > Actinopteri > Siluriformes > Claroteidae > Chrysichthys > Chrysichthys cranchii. Next base: position 10,066,058 of record JAQMCW010000007.1, read on the forward strand.
CTAACTTGGCAGCTCTTGCACAATCAAGAAAGTGTCATTTCATTCACTAGACAACAAATGCACAGCCCTGGATAGAATTGTTCATTTATGAGACAATTTCTGTTAAATTGAAATTGATATGGGTAAATGTATCTCACTTGTACTGTTTAACCCATTTATGCCTAAGCACATAGGTAATAAACATTTTTGATAGACAGGGTATTTATTGTTTCGTTACCATACAAATGCTAAAATCTAAAAATTATTCTGAAATTTCTTTGGCCCCACTGCTAATTATATATGAAGAAGTTGGCTCTCTTAAGAAAGAACTTGGTAGAACTTGATTATTTCTTGATAACATTGTCAATGCGGTAATAATTGAATGTCTTTAATTTCTTCAATTTCTTTGTATGCCTGTGTGTACGGAAGGTGGAGGAGGACAGTGTAACTGAAGAGGACTTTAGCATGGAGCTGGACTCAAGTATATATCAGCATCTCTCTCTCTCTCTCTCTCTCTCTCTCTCTCTGTCTCTCTCGCTCTCTCTGTGTGCTTTCAGTGATGCCATTTCTCCCAGTCAGCCATGGCCCTTTCATATATTAGAAACCGATGTCAAATCATACACTTGCTTTTCATTTCATTGTTGTAGAGCTGGTGAATGTCCTAGTGACCAGGCTTGATCATTTTCCTTTTAATCAGCCTGTGTTGGCTTTCACAGCTTTGGCAGCATGAACATATCTCAGTGCAGCTAGTCACAGCAGTGGGAGACAGGCTAGCTGGCACCGTCCTAATCAGTGTCGGTCTGTCATGTCACTGTCACTGTTAGAAGATGGTCTAGTTTCCACTAAAATTTCACTGTCAAAATGTCAAGTTATTTATATCAAACATAAATTTCCTTGCCTAATACTTTTTCTTTGCAGATAGGAACTCATTTATTTCATAGCCCCAGGCCTTTATGTTGTTTTCAGATGGGTTGCTTGGCCAGTCTGTCTTTGACAGCAGGTTTATTAAGCTAGGCTTGACAAACTGCCAAAGGCAGACAAATATTGATCTTCTGACAAGCCATTTAGTTTATTTGGAGTAAATCTTTCTGTAGCACCAGTATGTGCTTACTGTTTGTTACCGTATTATCGGTAAAGGGTAGTTCATGGTTTCTGGTATTTCCTAGAAAGATGGCAATAAATCCGAGAATACGAAGATTAAAAATGCTTCTGGAAAAATGCACTCTCTCTCTCCCTAACCACATACTCCCACTCTCTCCTCTTTTTCTAAAGCACCTGCTCTGTGTCCCTCTGTGTCCCTGTGGTTAGGATTGTAGACCTTTGTGATTACAAAATTGTAATATCTCTGTTATGATATTTGCCTTTCTGCTGCTGATGTTAAGGTGTAAGTTATATGTGGAAATAGCTTTATTGTAGCAAATTAATGGGCATAGCTCACAAATGTAATTAAACCATGTGTGTGTATGTCTTTGATTTCAGGTCAGTCAGCAAGAACATGGGTGGAGTTAGCAGAGAGCGAGGTGGATTCAGATTCCAGGAACGAAGGCTCAGAACTCACTCTGACCGACACTGACACAGAGTGAGTGACACGCATCTTTAAGTAGAGTTTGCTAAACAAGATGGAAAGCCCTGCCTGTGCAGTGCATTTGAACAGTTTAGGATTACTCAGCAGTGAGGGTTTTGTCTAAGGTCTAAGTGTAAAAGCCCATGCTGCTGATTTTGGTACTTATGCACTCACTGACCACTTCATTAGGAACATTGCTAATACTTGGTACAGCCTCCATTTGCTCTCGACTCAACCTCAGTGCTTTGCGGTTATGGATTGCACAGCATGTTGGAAACATTCCTTTGAGACTCAGGTCCATGTTGCTTGATTGCATCAAGCAGATCCTGCAGATTTGCAGATTTTTCAGGTGCAGTTCCATGCCGTGAATCTCCCAAGCACATCACAAAGGTGTTCTATTGAATTCAGGCCTGGTAACTGGGACCCCCCTGAAGAACACTGAACTCATAATCATGGTTCATGACACCAGTGGGAGATGACTTTTATTTTGACATCTCAGGAGATCAGCAGGTATAGAAATGCACAAACCAGCTCTTCTGCTACCAACAATCATATCACAGACAAAGTCACTAAAATAACATTTTTCCATTCTGATGGTTGGTATCAGCATTACCCCAATCTGCTGGCCTTTTTGTATCTGCATGATTTTATGCACTGTACTGCTGCAACATGATTTCCTGATTAGATAATTGCATGAATGAATAGGTGTACAGGAGATCCTAATAAAGTGCACAGAGTTATATCTGTGTTAATAGATATTTGTCGTGTGTTGTTAGTAGTGTTGTAGCCCCACCTACTGGACCAAAGACAGTATTATAGAATAACATATCTCAACTTGAGGGATGTTTAAAAGGTTCTGTAGCTACGTATACAAAAGCAGTAGTAATCGGGAAAAAAAGATGATACATTTACAGAGGGGGAAAAATTATTTTATGTAAATTTTTTGAGGGGTTTATGCTATACTTCAGAATGTTTTATACTGTTGTTTTGTTTTATTCAGTAGTATTGTCAGAAGTACACTTACATTAATTTAACAGAAAGTGAGCCTTTTTGAAATGTCAGAATAATCAGACATAAGACATGTTTTTAACAATAGTACTTGAATATTCTGTTTGTCTTATGTTTACTTGTTCTGTGTATTTATAAGGTTATAAATTTGATGCAAGTTTGTTTTATCCTTTTACGATTTATTATACAGTATTTATTTATTTAAATCATTTATAGTGTTGCTTGGTTTTAAAGGTCTATAATGTAAGATTCAACCACCTGTTGCTTGGTTTTAAAGGTCTATAATGTAAGATTCAACCACCTGAATGCCCCTCCTGTACCCCTTCCTTTCCAAGCATGTATTAGAATGTGCAGTGGCCAGTAGATATAAAGGGCTCATTGTAAGCTTATGAAAACGCTATTATTCATAGTTACAGGTAATCATGTACATTATGGAATATATACCTTATTTCTGCTAACAGACATATTTAAAATCCAATGTAGTGGACCTTAATGTGGACCTTAATCTTGTAAGTCAGACTGGTATGGACATGGGTACATTTTGTAATAAACATAGCCAAGACCAGGCCAAGCTCATTTTTATTAACAGTAAGAGGCTGTTAATAATAGACAAATGAACAACAATGAATTTATCCCTCAGCCCACTAAAAAAATGTTTTTTTGTCCACCCTGTTTGTAAACTTTTTGGTTTAAAAAAAAACAAAACAAAACCAATTAATTAATTAATTAATTAATTAATTAAAAAAAGGGTGTGTGTGTGTGTGTGTGTGTGTGTGTGTGTGTGTGTATGTCTGTGTGTATATATATATATATATAAATTTTTTTTTTTTTTTTTTTTTTTTTTTTTTTTTTTTTTTTTTTTAAAGGCCTATACTGTGCATAGATAAGCTCATTGTGCCATGGAGTTCAGAAATTCAACTCTCTGACAAACACATAGGTGTCACAATAATATGTGACCCGTGTTGGGAAAATGAGTCGGAATGCTCGGCTAATTGAGTGTTGCTGGCAAAATGAGTCGGCTAATTATGAGCTAAGAAGCAAAACATGGTTTCAGTCGAAATTGAAATTTTCTCAAAAATAAGTCCATAAAGCACTCATTTATTGATCCCATTGATAAAACAGCAAGAAAACACCCCGAACTACTTTTATTTTAAGGGCTTGTTCATATGTTCATTCATATGTCTTCATTAATTAGTCCATTGTCGTAATATTCCTTGATAAATCCATGTTTTTTACCACTCGCTCGCGGCGAGACGGGGGAATGCCCCTACCCATGTTTGGCATCATTGTGAAGCATAGTTCCTCTACTTCTTGATAACACACATGGAATTGCCGATGATGCTTTTATGAACCAATGGAAAGTGAGTTTCCAAACCCCATTAGATGTGAACAAAAGTTGCTAGTTGCTAGGTGGTTATTTTTTGTCTGATTTCAACAAACCATGCCTCATTTTGAAGGTCTTTAGATCAGTGCTTCTCAATTATTTTCTGTTGCGCCCCCCTTGGGAAGATGAAAACATTTCGCGCCCCCAAATCTTGAGAACGGGGGAATGCAAAAAATGGGGGTCACACGCACCCCCATGACATATGGGCGCATATATACTCAGCAAAAAAAGAAACGTCCCTTTTTCAGGACTGTGTATTTCAACAATAATGTTGTAAAAATCCAAA
>JAQMCW010000007.1:10096600-10109846 GCA_030068335.1 Chrysichthys cranchii
TCTGCCCATCTTTACTTCTGAGAGACTCTACCTCTCTAAGACATCCCTTTTATAGCTAATCATGTTACACACCTGATGACAATTAACTTAATTAGTTGCTAGATGTTTTCACAGCTGAATCTTTTTAAACTTTCTTGCTTTTTCAGCCATTTGTTGACTTTTGGGACCTGTAGCAGGCATCAAATTTGAAATGTGCTCATTTAGTGGATAAAAGTGTACAGTTACCCAGTTTGAACATTTGTTGTTTTATCTATGTTCTGTTGTGAATAAAATATTGGCTCATGTAATTTGAAAGTCTTTTAGTTTGCATTTTATTCAACTTTAAAGAACATCCCAACTTTTCTGGAATTTGGGTTGTATTACAAAAGTAACTTCGGCTGAGAAATTGAAATTCTTCAGCAAAATATTGTGTGAAGACTCTGACTTTTGACTGCCTTGGCAAGTGCCTGTGGAATTACCATTAGGAGTGACTTTCTAGTAAACAGGTGTTATGTTTTATTTCCTCAGTATAGGGAAATGTGCTAAGATTTTTGCCTGTGGTCATTTCACATACACTCAATAGAGTGCAGTACATTAGATAGAAATGAGATTAAAAAGACACTAGAGTGTCAAGGCATGTTCTCTTAGCAGTGAAATGAAGGACTTCCCTCCAGGCCCCCGGCCTAGCCCTCATTTATCTGTAGCTGGCTGGGTACATGCACAATTTGGACTGGCCATCATTTATCAGTAGCTGGACACACGTACGCACGTGCACGCAAACACACACACACACACACACACACACGCACACACGCACACACGCACGGATGCAGAAGTAGTGATGTGGATGTAATTGCAGGAGGCCTCTTAATGCCTGGCTGATGAGACATTCCACTCTGGCATTAATATCCCATGCACATGGCTTCCCTGCTTAACCACCTAGGCTGCATTGTGCTGATTGTCCATTGCTTTGTACTCAATCTCTGTCTCTCTTGCTCTTGCGCTCGCTCTCTCTCTCTCACGGTCACTCACACTCTCACTCACTCGCTTACTCTCACCCACACTATATTTACCTTTATTTGCCTTTTATCTCTTATACTTCCCCCATCCAGGCTTTTTTGATTACATTGTCTAATGCTCTCTCTCTCACTGTCTGTCTGTGTCTCTCTCTCTCGCTCTCTCTCTCTCATTCCTGACCAGGAATGAACTTATCTTTCAGACATTCTGCACCATTAAATGTAACAGTAAATGGATAAAAAGCATGATTTGCCTTACTTAATAAGTGAAAATGCTAGCGTTGACAAATTGCTGTCATATGAAAGGAAAAAACACATTTGAAAGTGCTTTGCGGTGCTCATAGTTATTTCACTTTCTGTCAGGCTACATCACACTCATCATTGATTGATTATTTTCCTATAACAGCACAGCCCAGTGTGTTCTAATCCTCGCATAGATTTGAGTTCGCTCATTTTCATGAATGCTGATCACTATGGAGGGCACTGTTCCCTGTGATTGTTCTAGCTGTACAACTCTTTATCGTATCCAGCTGCTTTGGTAGGTTTAGGCAGTGACTTTGGTAGGCATTACAGAACTTTTAAACAGATATGGGAAATAAAGTGATTTTGTGGAGAAATTTGGAAAATGTCATCAGTGTTTGGACCAGCAACTGAAAAGATCATCAATGAGTGAAGTTACTGATTACAGTATGCAAGTTGAATACACCTCTATGTAGCGCTACAGTACTCAGTTGTGTGCATTTAGGACATCTTCCACTGAATCATTGAGGCCAAGGCTATTGTTCCAGAAAGTAAGCATGAATCCCAGGCTCTTCAGCCCTGTTTATTATAGTGCTGTGCTTCACTGGCACTGGCCTACTTACCTGAGCTGCTGGTGTATAGCCTGAAAGCCTACATTTCATCCACAGATACCTGTTAAGAACAGATTTTAGGGATTTTCAGACTTTTACTCATATCACATGAAAAGAGCTTTTGTCGAAAGGACAGTAGAGTGTACGGGAGGATGTCCATGGAATAAGATCACTTCTTAGTTCCTGATCTGTTGCTTTAAATGACGCATTTTCCTCAATCTACGCCAAATTTGTTTGCATTCCTGCTGTTTAGTTTCCTGTTCTGTTCTAGCATTTAAAAATGTAACTACTGGAGTAAAATTTCCCCACAATTCACTGTGCTGTGTGTTGTTTTGGTTCAGTTCAGCACCAGTTGTTATAAATTTATACTGCCCACCAAGCTGTGGAGGAATGTCTTTGGGTTGTCTGTTCATCCTTGTAGCCATCTAAGATTGTTTTCATGATATCTCAAGAACATGTGGTTAAATGTTTGTTGGATTTTGTGGAATCATCACTATAACCAGCAGATGAACCGAATCGATTTGAAGGTCACAACAAGGTCAAATGTGTAAAAGTGTGCTGTTGTTTTTTTTTGTTGTTGAATGGCTTTTTTTCTGTTTTGAAGTCTATTTATTTTATCTATTTGTTATTTAAGGCTTACTTTTTAAGACTATACTGTTTATTAGATGCAGACTACATCACACTACTCCTCCTATTGATTATTGTCCTAGAATGCCCCCAAATGTTCATTTTTATAATTGTCATTCTAAAATTCATGAATGCTAATGGCCGTTGCTTATTCCATTTCCACTATGTAGACTGCAGCAATGACTTGTGAAGTTGTAGTGCCAATATAAGCAAATACTTGTTCTCTTGAGCTCTAGCAGCCAAATTTGGCCTGTTTTCACACAAACACATTCATGCACACCACTCAGTAAGTTAGTTGTGTGAAAATGTCTGGGTGATTTGATTGCCCTTCATCGTGTTCTCTTTCTCAGTGTGGCCTGATTTAAAATGGCCTGTCTGTTCCTCCTGCCCCAGTCCAGCTCCATCTCCCTCATGACTCACTAACAGGAATGAACATTTCTTTAACTGACACAAAGCAGAGCAACATATCCAAGCATATAAATGAATGTTGGAGTTTGTGAAGTGTAATGATTTATCTGTTCCCCCAAGTTATCTCTTACTCTCTCCATCTTTCCTCTTTTTGTTTGCATAGACGTTTTTCTGTAATTGGCAGACAGAAAATTGCTCTGCATGCCTGATGTAGCAGTGTAGTCTAGCTTTTAGTATTGATCTTTTTGTGATCAGAAATTATTGCAAAGAAATCGGGGAATAATGAAGTGGTCAATTTGGTACTTGTGTGTGAATCAGTATATTGAGTAGACTGGGAGCTCGGCTTTGCTGTAAGGAGCTATGCACAGTCATGCTAGTTGTCTCAGTCACAGGTCTTCCCATATATTGTAGGTTTTTTAATGATAAAAAAAAAAATGAAAATGATAAATTGGATCTTTTTCCACATTTACTGTGACACAGCTACCAATGAACTTGTGAAATAAATAGAAATATTTTAATTAAAAGAAGAAGAAAAAACGACTTAGTTGAATAAGTGTGCACATCCCTTAACTAATACTTTGTGAAAGCACCTTTTGCTTGTAGCACAGCACTCAGTCTTTTTGGGTAAGAGTCTACCAAGTTGTCACATCTTGATATATCAGTGTTATTCCATTCTTCCTTACAGACATAATCCAGATCTATCAAATTGTAAAGGGATCTTCTGTACACAGCCCTCTCCAAGTTATTGCACAGGTTTTTGATTTTAGTATTTGGATATGAGCTCTAACTGGGTCACATCACATGGTTGAATATTTGTAGTGTATCCTGTATCTGTCAGATGAGCAGATTATATTTTGGAATTGATCCAAACAGGGTCAGGGTCACAGCAAGGTCAAATGTCTAAAATAACTTTTCTTCAATATCTTCTTTTCTGCTTGAAGTATACTTCAAGGGTACTTCAGGCATACAAATTAGTGACTTGAATAAGACTTGTGGGTGCCAGAAGCATCAACACCGTTGGCATTGAGTTCTACATGTTGTCATATTCTGTACCATGCCAAGCATTACAAAGTACATCATGTTTTGATGAATCGTACCAAAACCATTTTCTCCTTCAGTACAACCCTGAGCCATTGTCTTTAGAGCCACTTTAACCTCCGAGCACCAGCATGACATCAATTCAAACGAATGACATACATAGCGAACTATTTCTTACAGCTGTCCCTGTTTTTCCAGTCATGGGTTAGACAGCTATTGAGCTGTTGTCCGATCCTTGACGTTTCTTTCCCATAAAATGATGAAGCTCAGAGAACCGATCATTTCCTTCAGCTGCTCAGCTCCTCACCCTTCATCGGGGTTGACATGTTTTTGCCTTCAGAGTCTTTCTCACTCTGAGCACCTTTATATACCTGACTGAATCCCTAATAGCTGTGGAGATAATGTGTGATGTCACTTTGCAGGTCATGCTTCCACACTCTGGTTATCTCATTCATGATGATCACTACTAGTGATCTGTTTAATTGCTGTGGTGTTTTGTCCTGGATTTAAATACACTGAGCATCTGAAAGAAAATGGGCTGAATTAAAGGCTTCAGTGAATTCTGCAGTTTGAAGGTGAGTTGGTCCATTTCCGATGCGACTAAGCTGGGTGGTCATACTGAAAATGAGCCAGGCTCTGAATCTAATTATGAAATTGTGTATTTGTGTGTTTGAATTGTTGCCCAGTGCTGATGCTGTGGGCCTGAGGGGTTGAAACCAGCTGCTTCCACCACTGATTCAGTCTCTGTGACTCTTTTTGAGCACCTGGCATGTTGAAGTGTGACAATTATGGATGGCACAAGCTGAAAAGGTGGAAAATTCAACTTGAAAAAGACCTTTTTCCTGTAGAAACATGAGCAGTGTAGTGCCAAATTAGGCTTTTTGCTTTGGTCCTGACTGATGGGAGTGTGAGATAAGAATATTCATGAACCTCACTGGCGTTATTTTTGAGATTAGAATGCAAAACAAATGCAAAAGACAAAAGGCTGACGCACCTTTTTTTTAAAAAATTTTTTTGTGACAACAGTGTAGGCCATAATCTGGAAAGGAACAGTGTAATGATAAAAAGTGTTGTGTTGTAATTAATGCATCATTGGGAGGTGTGGTAAGGTGTGCTGCTCAATATCCAATCAAATCAGCTCCTCTTGTTCCTTTGAGTGCCAGTGCCTCAGTGCCCTGACATTTTCATAATGATTAAATTTCACTTACAGAAATAACCAGCTGGCTGTCTGAACACACAAAAACACATTTGTTATAAGTTCATTCGCATGTAACCCTCTAGGATATAGCATTTTAAATCAGCTAAATCTCTGATGGCAAGAAATGGCAAGTGGTATTAGTTTTGTTAGTCTCTAATGATTCTGCTTGTTATTTAAAATACTGTGTATAATGACTCGGTAGGTATCTGACATTTAGTAGACACATGAGTTGTTTATTTGCTACTGTAAATATTTCCGTCAGTAATATATTTTGTTGTTGAGTGAAGCAGCCTATTTATGTTGAAGTGGATTGAAATAAATGGAGCACATCCACATAACAGGGTTGTAAGAAATGGGACTGACATTTTAAGGTTTCATTTGGAAACAAGGAAACAGCTTTTTCTATCGCATTATTGTGGGTAAAAAAATAGCACTGTTCTGCTAGATTTTTAAATGTGGCAAGTCCACAAATATGATCAGTAGTGGAAGAGAAATTGCCACCCAAGCAAACTAGCAAAATGCCACTGTTATAATAGAAATAAGTGTAGTAACTATATATATAACTATATATAGTTGTGCTTGTATCTGCTCAAAGATGGAGCACGCTAAGAAAAACGTTTAATGTTTGTCAGCAATGCACATTATGAATTCCTCAACCTCTGCTGTATTACTCATCCACTCAGGGCTGTTTTTTTTTTTTTTTAATACTGCACTCCCCGTTTACTTGATTTGGACATGGACTTTGAATTATTATTATTTGTAATTGGACTTGCTGAATATGATCTTGATCTTATCTAAAAGTTAAACAAGTAACAACAAGGTTTGTGGTGTTCTCTTTCTGCATACACAAGGTTTGACGAGAAGTAATTGCTTCTTCTGGAAAAGCATAGCCTGATTTATTAGCATAAATCCCAAATGAAGCCACTTACGTGAAGCTAAGGCTTGTCCTCAGAAGGGTTTAATGATTTTTGGTCTCACTTGTGACGTAGTCCCACTTTTATTGCGACTTGACTTGACCTTGCCCCTCTTAAAATCAAGGTCTTGACTCTATTTTGGCTCCCCCTTTTTTGACTTCCCCCTTGACTCAGGCCTTGTTCACACCTGGGATTAACAAGCGTCCTGGGTTATGGGATTGCAAGTGGACAACCACTCGTGTCTCTAGAGACCACTTTTGATTTGGATTTTGTACATTGTTTCAGCTGGAGAAAGGCTGTCCAGCATATTTATTATGTCAGTCTTCTGCAGCATTTATTAACGGGTAGAAATCCCATGCAAATTATACTGTATTTCATGCACCTTTTACAGGCTGCTTTAAATGTTTTAATTGCATGTTCTTCCACTGCATTGTTTTAGGCAGAAATGTCTTGCGACTCCTATCTCGTGAACCTCTGTGGACTGTTGGAAACGTGTGTTAAAAAAAACTTTTAAATGAATGAGAGATAAGATGATGAATGAAGCTATGAAAAGCTGTTTCTTTCATTTCTGCTGTTGCAGCATCATCATTATTCGTTAGCCTAGTGGCAGAGAATGCAGTGATTACATATTTTCTGGTTAGAGCAACAATGCAGTTTATTAGTTGTTTCTTTGTTGCTGGCAGGGAAGCATTCACCTTCACACTAAAATTCTGATGTGGCCATGTGCACGTCCCAGACCACCTCGAAATGTAGATTGAGTGATTGGATCACAGAGTGTTTCTGAGCTGTATTTCACCCTGTATACACATGTATGTAGCATTGTCCACTTTTGATCCCTTTACCCAGAACACGTATTAATGCCAGGTGTGAACGCAGCCCATCTCAAACCCTTAAGACTCAGTCTTGACCACTTTATTTGGACCACCTTAAGACTCTGCCTTAAGTCTATCTCAAACCCCTTGGCTTGTTTTTGACCCTTTTAAGACTGTGGTCTTACTTTTTTCTGTGAGCTTTATAGCTAGCCACTTGTCTTCATGAAGTCCTCTTGCTTCCCACGAGATCCTCGTCCCAGCTCTAGTCTCAAACTGTTGCACTATGTGTGCAAGCTTTCTTAAAAATATAATGTGCTCCCTATTTGTGTCTATATCAGTTTAGAATCATCTGTTCATATATACTGTGGTCTGAATAACATTCACATGAAGTTACATCTGTACTACACACTTAACCAGATCATGGACCAAGCTCATTCTGAGGAAAATTAGCAATCTGTGTTTTCTCTGCATGTTAACTCAGGCCTCGAGCCTTGCAGCTTTGCTATTACAGACATGATTTAGTGCCTGAAGGCTGCCTTACACACGGCTGTGCACTACACAGTGGGGTTTGGCTTCTGATCAATACACTATTACACTTATGTACACAAGAGAGCAGAGGCATATCATTGTGACAACGAGCAATTCCTCCCCCTTCTCCCCCCATGCACGCGCACACACACACACACACACACACAGACTTGTATACATAGGTAAGCTGATCAGTGTTGTGTGTCTGACTATACAACTCATTAATGCTCACATGTATTTACACACACATTTTTGTCCAGCTACTTGCGGACTTTGAGAGTTACTAGTTTTTTTGAATGTCTCTATGTATGTTTAGGATTAGGGAGAGTGAGTGTGAGCAAGATATGCTGAAGAGCGTAAGCGTGTGCTCAGCCTTTCTGCAGGCTCTCTCACTCTCTCTCTGTCCCTCTCTCTCACTCGCTCACTCACACTCTCTCTCTCTCTCTCTCTCTCACACACACACACACACACACACACACACACACACACACACACACACACACACACACATTCAGCAGCGCTCTTCTCACAGACTCGGTGGGTTCAGTTAAGCTCCCGCACCGGCTCTCATGCACACAGCAACATGATTTTTCAGCTTTGGCTGCACTGCTGACAAGACAAACACACGTGCACAGAAACGTGTACGCATGTTCACACGTATGGATACCCTCAGCAGCTGTGGAATGGTGGGGGAGTGAAGGATGGACCATGTTGCCAGGTCAGTACAGATCCTGCTTGTGTACCGCTCTCGGCACCAGCTGGCAGAGGAGACTGACTTGATCTATGCTGTCTCAGTGTGACTGTGAGTGGGATGTTTAATCTTTGTTTGGCAGTTAAGCAGAAAGCAATGATACAGGCAGGGAATTTCTTTTATGGACATATTTAGGTGCATTTTAGATGCTTCTCACACCGCTCGGGGAGAAAGTAAAAAAAAAAAAAAAAAAAAAAACCTTGGATGGGATATTTACTCTCCATATTTGTTTGCTTTCTTTCTTTACACATCTCTCTAGCGCTCTTTTTTTCTACCCCTGTTGCACAGGGAACAGCTGTGACCTGGGCTGCTTGCTATGACATGCTGCTAAGAATCTCTTTCAGGGGTCACCTCTCTGTCTGTACCTCGCTCTCTCTCTCATTCTCTCTCTCATTCTCTCTCGCTCTCTCTCTCATTCTCTCTCGCTCTCGCTCTCTCTCTCTCTCTCTTTTTCTCTCATTTACTCACTTGCACTCATTTCTGTTTTTCTCCTGCTTTATGGCATTCATCATTTACTGAATGATGCTTATTTATTCATCACTTAGTTTGGTGATGAGGAAGCTGTGCTGCCTGTGCTCTCTGAAGGAATTTGTCACTGTAAGCTTAATAACCTGTCATGCAGATGCAGTCAGATGTTGACACAAATGACAGGTGTCAAGGTTAATGGACTATGGGTTTGTTAAAGCCGCATTTCATCCCTCTGTCCACTGTCTGAGCTTTGGTGACGCTTTATGTTTGTGCCATTTGACCCAGATGAAGTGTATTAGAAAAATATTAAGACTTTCTTTCTATACTTATTTACATTTCCAACACAATTGTGTTGGATTAATCTCACCCACTTCTCTTTGCTCATTTTCTTCAGGTTCATTTACTTGCTCATGTATGTATGCACACCTGTATGTCTCTCTGTGTGTGTGAGGATCTTGTGTTTATAGGCTATTACAGTTACACTGAGTGTACTCTACCCTCCTATCATATACATCCTCAGAATTAACACAGATTACGAGAAGTGCTCAGCCTAGTGTGCTTGTGCCATACTGCAGTCACAATGCAGAGATTTCCTCCACATCGGGAGCTTTAGTGTATACACACTCAGAGCCAACCTTCTGTTTTACACCCCCCATCCCACACACACTGCACTGGGAAATACTCATCAATGCAGTAATGTAAGCAGAAAAAAGTCCTGCTAAAAACTGTCAGGTTTTGACTTTAGCACATATGTGCTTGCTAAAGTGGGAGCAGACATTAATGCATAAAGTGTGTGCTGAAATCATGTTTCTACAAGTGGGAAGTATTTTAGTCAGAGTAACGAGGGCTTTTCACACAGCTCTACACCATACCATGGGTCTGGCCATTCTTTTTCTGTTGAACCACACTCTCTGACACCACAGCAAAGGGCTTTATTTGAACTCCAAGTGCAGATAGTGTCACCATACTGCCCCAGCTTTGATTATTTTCCTGTAACAGAATGCCCTAAGAATTTTATTTCTTACATAATGAACACCTAAATTGAAGGATTTCTACATTAGGTTCCTCATTAAATATGTTTATTGGTCCCTGATGTTTTGTAGGGTTTTCTGCCGTCTTTGTATAAAGTTTAAAACTGGAGGGATTTGTCTTAATTGTGCCTTCCAGAGTGTGTGGGTAACAGAGTTCTGTAATCCCTGAGTGTATAATGGCATGTGATAGAGGTGATGCAAATTCCACCATAGACAGAGTTTTAAAGATGAAGATGCTCCAATATCTGCATAAAAGGATATGAAACAGCGCTTTTCCCTAATCATGGAAAAACACCACTTGTAAGTGGGAAATGCTTATTCTTCACCTTTGCATTTTTTTTTCAACTAATGATGTATATTTGTGCATGTCTCCATCTATTGACTCCCACTTTCACGCTGCATCTTCTCCCTCTTCTGCAGCATATCAAGATTGAGCTCATCAGGTCATCGCAATTGCCTTTGCACAATTCAATCTGAGGGGCAAATATTGAATTACGTGAGCTGCACCTGCACATCCCTCTTGATTACAGGCCTCTCCGCCCCCAGAAATTGGATTGTATATACACAATCACACACACCTGCCTCGTCAAAATTGAACATGGACACTGAATGAAGATCCGTTTTGTGTTTGCTTGTTTACCGGCCCTGGCTGCCTCTTGAATAAGTAAGAGATCCCCCCCCAAAGATTTAATGTCAGATTAAAGCTGCAGTTTCACTAGCCTGAAAGTTTGAAAGCAGCTTGAGCATTTTGTCAGGGCCCTCAGTATCACTTTTGAATTCAAATCTGTCTATAAATTCTATCTGAGTTGAACCAGAAAGTGAAGAAAGAAACAAAAACGGACATCTCTGTAATGATCTCTGCAACCTTTTACCAAAAATATAGCAAACTTGATAAATGTTGCTACAGAAGATGGGAATAATCTTCTACACTTTTTTAAAAGTTTTTTTGCCAGATGAGTGCATTTTTTAAAATGTTCTCACAATACACAATATTTATTTTATTTTATTTTTTTATTTTGCTGGTGTCTTCATTTTCTTTCAGTATTTAGTTGTGAGGTGACTGTACTGTATATAGTATAACTATAACCTAACCTTTTATTTTGCTCAGATTCATCAGTGTTTCCACTTACCTGAATGTTCCTTATTCTAAAAGGAATGTCTGTCATCTTTTTCTTCTTTATCCTCCTAGTTTTCTGCTGGGCATTTATGAATAAAAACCTAATATCCTGAACACAAAATCTGCAGGTCCCAGAAGTCAAAACTTCTAATTTGTCCAGTTAGTAAGGTAAATAATTTTGGAACATTACCACGATGCATGTTGTTCGACTGTAAGATGCAGCTTGTCTAGGTATTTTAGCTTTGAGGTCTTCATGTGCATCGATGTGTACCTCCACTGTGTCGGGACCAGGTATTATGGAAAGAAGTGCATCCACACACACAATTTCCCAACTCCACATTGCACTGTGGTGTCATCACCTGGAAATCGGTACTGTTGTCTTTTGATTTGTCTGTAAGGTGTTAATGAATGCACTGATAGCCTGGCGCGTGTGCGTGCAGGGATGGACTGATGCTTATCCTGATGCACACACTGATGCTCACAGTTGCAGCACATCATCATAACTTTAAGACACAGAAAACAAGGAGGTCCTGGGGCATCGGACTCCTCAGGTGATGCAGTAGAGCCACTTTTCTAAAATGCAGTGTAGGGGGCCTGCAAATGAAAAAAATAAAGAAGTGTATGTATGTGCATTCCACTTTAAAGCAACCTGTCAGTTTTCATTCAGATGAGAAGGCAAGAAAGAACAAGTAAGGCCTGTTGTGTACCGTGTGTTGGAGGAGGGGAGGGGGGTGTCGAGCAACTGAGAGCAGGCGTGTTTAGACGGGCATGTTATTCATATTTAGCACTGGAAGCAGCCAACATGCTAAATTAATTCAAGCATCCAAACTAGAGCATCTCTATATGAATGTGTGTGTGTGAGAGAGCTTCATTTATCTTCCTTATCCAAATACAGACTCTAATCTCCTTTGTGTTCATTTATATTTTTGTACAAGCGATTGTGACCTTCACTGAATAAGTGCAAGGCTTCCAAGCACTTCATGATCTTCATATCTTCTCTTGCACAACCTTTTTTTTTTTTTTTTTTTTTTTTTTTTTTTTTTTTTTTTTTTTATAAACGCCAACACACCTGACTCAGCCTAGGAAGGCGCACTTGACACAAAGCCGGTGAGCAGAATGCAGTGTGATAGAACAGGAGAGACAGAAAAATGTGCAGAGCCAGTTTTCTAGAACTGGGATTAAGAACTGCTGTTTTATATGTTAGTCAGCAAGTACTAATGCTTTTTCACTGCTTGCACAAAAGCCCTTTTGCCAAATGTGTTTCAAAGCTATGGCCAGGAACTAGATCACTTCAACTCATTTTAAGTCATTTTATTTCCCTGAAAACCTTGAAGACTTGTGAGTGAGCCAGCAGGGTTTGGCAGTTAACAAACCAGTGTTGAGCGAGATCCTTAAGCATAAACTGATTGTCATGCTTGGATGGTATCTTCAGGTGATTTGAATTGGCTTAGTAAAAAGTGATTGCCAAGTGAACAAATGTAAATGTATAGTATTCTCTCTAGTTTGCCATTTAGTGAGGACATGTGGATGGAGAAAAATAAGTAATTTCCAGAATGTCTTGTCAGAGTTATTCAAACAAAAGTGAAAATACAGAAACTCAATTTAAAGCGTAACTAGGAGAGGGAATCTATAAGCATCACCAGTCACTTTCAGGCCTGTGCTTGCTAGAGCATGGAGCACTGACCTCACATCCTCCTCTCTTTCTTTCCTCAAAAAGAAAACTTCTTTATACATTTGCACAAATTAGCCATGTGACTCAATTATCCAGTTAGGAATTGAGTGACCCTAGGTCTCCCACATTCATTTGCATTTTAATTAGTTGATGGGATGTTAATGGTTTCAGACAAAATGAGCGAAGATAGCATGATAAACCTTAATAATGTCATTTCAGAAAGACACACTTCTGATTTTACACACTTGTGATTTTAACGACCCTACAGAAACTTTCTTCTCAGATTGCACATAATCACAGGCAGTGTAATCAATCCTTTCAGCCATGTACCGTTGTGTGTCGTATTACCATCTTCAGAACAGACTCCGAGCTCGATCAGCTCTAGCTTATGCTGCATCTGGATAGAGGTCGTAACTCATAATTCCTCACCCCCGACCAAGAAAACCAAAAGAAAACACCCCCTCAACTAGAATTCTTCCTTAGAGACACAGAGTTCATCTGAAATCAGCAAGTGACATCAAATAAACATGGCTATGCAGCATATCAACAGTAAACAAATTAGCACTTCTTTCCTTTTAAGTAAGCTATACTGTATACAAGTACAGTGGAACCTTGGATTGTGAGTAACTTGGTCTGTGAGTGTTTTGCAAGACAAGCAAAAAATTAAACAAATTTTTGGACTTGATGAACGAGCGATGTCTTGCAATACGAGTAGTATGAATACGCTTCGTCTGCCGAGCCTCACGTGATCACAACTTGTCTCTCTCACTCACTGCGGGATTGTGGCTCACTCGTATAGTCAACATCTGCGCTAGCATAGAAAAAGACTGATTCCT
>JAQMCW010000007.1:10114933-10138052 GCA_030068335.1 Chrysichthys cranchii
GTGTGTCATCTGGAAGGAAAGTAGATAAGGAGACTTGGTGGTGGAATGAGAGTGCAGGAGTGTATACTGAGGAAGAGTTTAGCTAAGAAAGAGTGGGACACTGAGAGGACTGAAGAGAGTAGACAGGAGTATAGGGAGATGAAGCATAAGGCAAAGGTAGAGGTGGCAAAGGCCAAACAAAGGGCGCACAATGACTTGTATGTTAGGTTGAACAGTAAGGAGGGATAGACTGATTTATACAGGTTGGTGAAGCAGAGATAGAGATGGGAAGGATGTGCAGCAGGTTAGTGTGATTAAGGATAGGGATGGAAATGTCTTGACAGGTACCAGAAGTGTGATGGGAAGAGGGAAAGAGTACTTTGAAGAGTTGATGAATGAGGAAAATGACAGAGAGCAAAGAGTAGAAGAGGTGACTGTTGTGGAACAGGAGGTAGCAAAGATTAATAAAGGTGAAGTGAGGAGGGCATTGAAGAGAATGAAGAGTGTAAAGGCAGTTGGCCCTGATGATATACCCGTGGAGGTATGGAAGTGTCTAGGAGAGGTAGCAGTAGAGTTTTTGACCAAGTTTTTCAAGGAGATCTTAGAGTGAGAGGATGCCTGAGGAATGGAGGAGAAGTGTGCTGGTGCCGATTTTTACGAACAAGGGAGACGTGCAGAGCTGTGGCAACTACAGGAGCAGGTGGAGGAAAATCTAGAGAGGTGGAGGTATGCTCTGGAAAGGAGAAGGATGAAGGTTAGCCGCAGCAAGACAAGAGTACATGTGTGTAACTGAGAGGGACCCAAGTGTAACGGTGAGTTTACAGGGAGTAGAGATAAAGAAGGTGGAGGATTTTAAGTACTTAGGGTCAACAACCCAGAGCAATGGAGAGTGTGGAAAAGAAGTGAAGAAGCGTGTGCAAGCAGGTTGGAACAGGTGGAGAAAAGTGTCAGGGGTTTTGTGTGATAAGAGTATCAGCAAGAATGAAAGGAAAGGTGTACAAGATGGCAGTGAGACCAGCAATGTTGTACGGCCTAGAGACAGTGGCGTTGAGGAAAAGCCAGGAGAAAGAGCTAGCGGTGGCAAACATGAAAATGCTGAGCTTCTCTTTGGGAGTGATGAGAATGGATATGATCAGAAATGTGTACATCAGAGGTACAGCACATGTTAGATGTTTGGGGGATAAAGTTCGAGAGGCCAGACTGAGATGGTTTGGCCATGTACAGAGGAGGGATAGTGAATTTATCGGTAGAAGGATGCTGGATGGTTGGAACCACCAGGCAGGAGACCTAGAGGAAGACCAAAGACTTGATTTAGGGATGTAGTGAAAGAGGACATGAAGTTAGTTGGTGTGAGAAAAGAGGATGCTGAGAGTAGAGTTAAATGGAGACAGATGATTCACTGTGGCGACCCCTGAAGGGAATAGCCGGTAGTAGTAGTAGTACTGTATCAAAGATATTTCTATTGATTTATATTTGAGATATCTCTCAAAACTTATCTAGCACGATGATGAGTTTACATGATGATACACACTAGCTGTTAATAGCTACCTATAACAATATCCCAAGTATAGTGTATAAATCACAAGTATGCTATATGCAGTCTCAGAAAGATTCCAATGATGGTATTAAGTCTCTGTCACTGTCACCTCTGATGCTAAAAAGTCACCTTATAACTTTGCAAATGTATGATTATATGGAAATGTAGTGCATAAAAATGCGGTTAGTACAAGACAGTTTTGTTTTGAACTTTAGTACGTAAAGATGATGAGGAAAACTTAAAGATATATAAACCCTGATGTGAACGGTAAGAAAGCAGCTGTGCATTGTTACTTCCCACCTCTGGCTGTCTCACAGGCTAGACTTCACTTATATTCCTGGATATACTACCAGAGTGTCTACCAGAGCAAGCTTTTCAAGCATGCCTAGTTTAGCAAAACGGCTGTAATTACAGTTTGTATAATTTGAAGGGTTTTTATTTTTGTTTGTTTGTTTGTTTGTGTTTTTGTTGAAACTGTTTTTTACCAAGTGTATCCAAGCAGAGGAGGGTTGTGTGTGCTGGGGTTTCACCTATTGTATCCTCATAATGCACAAAGAGAAATTAAATATCATAAGGTTTCAGGTTTTTTGATTGAGCACATGACAACATTCCCAGTGTAAAGTGCAGTATTGGCATGAGCTTTGAGAATTAGTTACTGGTATTGTAGGTGGGATTGTTTTCAACCTCTCTTTTTTTTCTCAGCAGTCCTTCGTTTGTCCAGTCATATCAAATCAAGGAAGTTTGTTTTCTCCACTATGAAACTACTAATGAAATTCATAGCCCGATACTTAGCTGTGATTTAAACAGAAGCATTGAGCCTTTTTCACCTGACATTTTTAGAATGGCACATCCCAACGTGTCTTACTCTCTTTATGCCACAGCAATTTACTTGCAATATGTAAAAACAGTTGTTTTTTCCCCTCTGTCTCTCTGTTGAAAAATGCGTCTTGTTTTATAAGTTCTGAAAGCGTTTCCATCGTGGAGAACTTTATGGTTGTTACAAAGGACTGACACTGGAGACTCCTTTCATAAATGTTAAATAAACTTCTCCTTACAGAAAACTTAATCAGAGTAAATAGTATGTCTTTTCCTTTGTTAGTACACATTCCTTTTTAATGTGTTTATTCGATTTGCAATCATTATGGAGATTACCATACAAACCTTGTGAATGAGCTATTACTATAGAAAATGTATCCTATTAGAATGAGCGCATTAAAATAACCCTGTGATTTGAATTACAGCTAAAACTCCTGTCTGAACCTATGTTTTAGAAAACTAACACATTTTGACCTATTAATACGCAAGAATTCAATCACACTGTGGTATTCATCACTTAATTATATTTATTAAAGGGTTAAATAACATTTTCCCCTATACACACTCAATCTAGCCTGCACTTGACCTGCACAGTGGTTCATATATAATGGTACATGTATTTAATAATACAACAGCGAGTATTACATTACATTAGCGTCATTTGGCTGATGTCCTTTTCCCGAGCGACTTACATTTATCTCATTTATACAACTGAGCAGTTGAGGGTTAAGGGCCTTGCTGAAGGGGCCTAGCAGTGGCAGCATGGCGGCGCTTTGATTTGAACTCCCGACCTTCCGATCATTACTGTCATTTGGCAGACGCCATTATCCAGAACAACTTACATCTATCTCATTTATACAACATCTATCTCATTTATACAGGGCCCAGCAGAGGCAGCTTTGCAGTGCTTGGATTTGAACTCACAATCTTCCGATCAGTAGTTCAATGATAACTGTCCATTGTCCATAGTCCGAGACCTGTGAGAAAGAACCTTTAAGTCTAAAATGTTCTTAATAGTGGATTGTTGAATTTTTGGCCAGCGGGAGCCAGTGATGAGCCAAACCCACTCAGGAAAAGGTATATTCAACTGATTATGTACAGTAGTACCCAGCTGGCTTTAGTAATGGATATTTATTGAGAGGTGTTGAGTTTGAAATGGCTACAAGGTTATGCCAAATGCAAGATGGATGAACAATTAGACTGTGATTAGGGAAAGAGCTCAGATCATTTTGGGGTTCCTCTGAGTAGATGAAAGAGTTTTGAAATCTTCTAAGGCAGCCTTCTGATTTTGTATGTTTGGAGAAGGGCAGTGGAGCCAGTAGTTAGATTAGCCTTTATTATGTTCGGTGGTGCATCCCAAGATTGTTCCATCCTAAGATAAAGACATATCTTGATATCATTCTCACCATGTACAACTGAAAATAAATAATTCTTGTAAGGCTCGTGTTTTGTTCTCTACTTAGCAATGGATATACTTTTTATGTTTTGTACAGCTACGTAAAATAATGTTTGAAATGACCAACCTTAAATAAATTCATGTTTTTGGAGAGTAGTAAAGACACAAAATGACTTCTAACATGGCAGATGCTCCTACAAGCACATAGTTCATAGTTCCAATTTAAGAATTTAAAATGGGTAATTTTGAGAACACAAAAAGTAAAAAATAGTGGCAGGAGATGGATCCTAAGTATGCAACAGAGTGGTGGAGGTTATAAGCACACTGGCTGAGGTTTTGGGGTTTTTCCCCCACAGTCAGAGTTGAAATTGGCTTACACACACTGATTTGAAGGTTGTGTTGATGAGGCAGTTTCATAGTGTGAATGACATAAAGCCACTGATTGCAGCTTGAAAAGGGTGGGTCGGGTAGACAGGGTGCAGCCATCTGTCACTCCAGAGCTGATTGTGGTTGTGCCCAGACGCTGTTTCAGCTCCTGCCAGGCATCACAGACCTGCCCTATACTTAACTCCAAACTGTCCAGCCTGTGTCAGTGTTCTTATTCTGCTAGTTCAGAAGGCTGATAATACAAAACCGAGTTTCCTTTAATGGTATCAATACTTTTCAAGGTTCTTTTAATATTAAGTAATTAAAATTAAATTTCAAAATATCATTTAACCTTGATTGCACACAAACAGTTAAAGAGTCTAAGCAATGTTTAATTGTGTGTGCTGGTAATCACACAGATACAGAACCTGTTTGTGTAGTGAGTGTGTACTATATCTCCCTCTCCTCCCCTCTCTCTCTTGCTCTCTCCTCCACCCTCCATTCCCTGGGAGTTTTATGTGACTCTTGGGGTTTTTAATTACTCCACTCGCTTGCTAGCAGCAGTAAAGAGCTCCCCTGCAGTAAAGGGAAATTGAAAATGAAAACAGCAATCGGTTGTCATAGTGGGAAAGGTCACAGCTAGCCTTTTCTCCTATCGCCATGGGCACTGATTGCATTATTATTGCAGATTTAATCAAAAATGAGGTTGATATTGGCACCTCCCCACTTGGTCAGAAGGAAGCACGGAATCTGTTTCGGAATTCTACATTGTGTCCGAGATAGTTGATGTTCAAGGTGTTCAAAAGTAAAAGCACAGCTGGCTGTTATTTGTTGACAAACACTTGTGAGATTATACAGTTGGCTAGTTGTCTAAATATTTGTGTGAATCCAGAGGCACCAGCATCTATGGTTTACCCGCAGTGTTTACAATTCTTGAGCCCTTTTTATAGTGACACAGGAGCTACCTGCATACTACATTTTCCTGCTTTTTCAGCTAAAGCTGCAATTAGACCAAACATAAAACAATAAAGTTCACCTGACTGAAAAGGGAATTCACTGAAGGGGAAAGGACACATGGACTTACAAGGCATATCAAGCAGTGGTTACTTTCCCTTTGTGCCAAATGTAGCTAGGTTAATATTGACCTGTCTGAAAGTACTACTCTTGTTGGCACTGGTGGTGGCAGCATCTAAAAATAAAACATAAATTAGCCATGTCGTATATACACTAGCCTTTTTATGGCAAAATGTTCTTTTTTTCTATGTGGAATTTCTTATTAATGTTGGCACCTGCGTAGGCAAGGCAAGTTTATCCATGGTGTTTTACAAAGAATTAAAGACAAATAAAATAAATGATGCACTATACCGGTAATTAACATGAACAATTATGACATACTTCTTTCAATTTTAATAGCAAGAAGAATTTGTTTTATATTCATTTATATCTATTTGTTTTTACTTTAGTGTAAGTATAAAATGATCTGTGCATGGTGAAGAGAAACAGAAATGTTTTCGATCTGCGTTAGTCTCATTCTCTACATGCCTGCCATCTTCCAGGTGTATTTTCACACCTTGTGCAATGTTCAGTGTTGTGCCTCATTACCCCATATCTTCAGTTTTCCAGCATCGCTGTATCTTTTACTGTATTTAAGCTCTAACATTTATTATGCAGACTCCATTCTATATTATCTGTACATTTATCATCAATATAATAAATACTTATAAATATGAAGCTCCAGAGTGTCTTCCTGTGCTTGGGGTTCTTTGTAATAGCAGGGATGTGTGTAAAGATGTGAGAGAGGGAACAGGGCAGTAACCATAATCACCTCTGTGCTTCAGCTCTACAAATAGTGGAGTCTAGTCATTTCTATGTGTTACCCTCGAAATGACCCTTAAACATAATCTCCAAGTCATCCAGTTTCATTTTAGTAATATGTAATTGGTGGTGTAAATTTATTTCATTTTTGCCCAAACCGAAGTCTGAAATTAAAGTGCAAGTCATATTAAAAGTTTTTTCATATTCGATTAGGATTCTGAACAGATTCATTAGGTTTTCCTTTTCTTATATAAGCCTATAAGGATCATCCAAGAAAACTTATGAAAGATGAGCAAATCACTACAGTGGGATTTGGAGGCTACAGGAAATGCTTCAAAGAGAGCTATTTCAGCAGGAGTAACACTTGCTTCCCTGAACCTTTATATTTTCCTTGAGAAGAGCGAGAGAATATGTGCTTATCTTGGTACATCGGGTTCTTCCAGCCATATTTGTGCAGTGAGGTTGAAAATGACATTTTTATATGATCTATTCATCCTTTTTCTATTTACATCAAAAAATGTGATCTTTATGGATGGTTACATAATACCTAAGCTTCCTTGCTAGCTATAGGTTTCTTTTTATTCTTCATGCTGAGGGGAAAAAGCATCAGCAGCAGGCATTAATGTAAACTTGAGTTATTAATGGCATGGCCTTCGATGCCAAGCTGAGGTTGCTTAGAATTCCAGCCTAAACTGTCAGTTCCACTTTAAAACAAAGCCTTGAAGTGTAACCATCAACTGAAGGTTCCTCATATGCAGGAACCAAGAGAGTTTCTCTGCAGCTTGATGAACACTGATTGCATAGCACCAAAACCTCAGCATCAAACTCCATTCTGAGCAAATATGAAAAACTTTTATTTCTTGCAGATCAGTGGAACAGATGGGCAGTGTATTCTTCACTCATGGCAGAAATGATTTCAGCTCAAGTCATCTCCACTTCACTTGTAATAAACATTCCCCTCACACTGTGCTCACTCTGAGTCTGTGACATCTGGACAGGTTAAAATGGAAGGTGTTATTCTCGTTCATCGCCAGCAAGAACGGCTTTGTTCAAAAATAAATCCATGTGCTCAGAATTCCTGTAACTAGGGAAGTATAGGAAAGAGAAAAGAAAGGAGGTTCAAACCCTTCAGCAGTCATGCTTATGTATTTTAATTTTCGAGTTTAAGATTCATTCATTCATGTTCAGTAAGTTTAATGCTGGGCAGAGCTATAGGTGTGTATATACCCTGCGTGTAAGGAATTCATCCTGGAAGGGACGCCAGTTTGCTTTAGGGCACCATGCATACACACTTTCACACAGTCATTCACACCAAAGGTCCATTTACTTTATCTGATTCAACTACCAGCATGTTTTTAGGAGGTGAGATGCAACCAGAAAACTGAGGTAATCCTCATGGACACAGGGAGGACATACAAAACTCCTCACACACAGTCAACTGAGCTCAGATACTTCTTATGCTGATGAGTGATATGATTATACAAAAAAAATCAAATTAAAAACATCATGGTGGTGTTCAAATCAGTCAAGGGTAGAAATCTGGACCTGTCTTAGAATCCTGGCATAATATTGTCCTTGATGCGTTGTACAGGATGTGTGCAAAACAAAGTGTGGCATATGAGTATACATTATGATAAATGTTGTTTGCAACATATGACAAATTTGGGAAGGTACAAAAATAAATGAGGCGGCATAGTCTTACTCCACCTGAAGAAGCCTTTGTTTTGTCACATATGCATTACAGAACAGTGAAATTCTTTTCTTCACATATCCCAGCTTGTTGGGAAGTTGAGGAGGTTGGAGCACAGGGTCATCCTCAAAATAGCACCCCACAGCGCAGACATTGTGGTAGCTTGGCAGTGCTGTGGCTTGAACCCCTGACCTCCCAAGCAATAAACCAGGGCATTAAACACCAAGCCACCACTTCCTGTCTGCTGCTGAAGAACAGAAGAATGAAAATATGTAGACTACCCAAGAATACAGGCCTTCTAGTTATTTTAAGGGTTTAGCAATGGGAGTGGGCATGAACAGCCCAAAAGGCTCATCAGTAACTTCACAGCAGTGAAAGGATATTGACACTTACATTTATTTGAAAGCAGATATTGAGCTGCATCATAGATCCTTGGGTGATTTGTTATAAAAGGTTCAAAGAGAGGTAGAGTGCTCCTGCAGTGCATGTGTATATATGCTCATATATACAATTCTGAATGTAACTCAGGATTAAACTCAGACATCATGCTTCAGTAAACTCACAACTCGCAGCCAGTGATTGTGTCATCAACGGTTATTACTCTGACACAGCAGAGGTTTCACAATACTCATGGTGCCAAAACAACATAGAGCTATTAAGATACCGACACCTTTATTTTCTGAGCTGTTTATGATCATAAAAGTGGTTCAGTTTAGTTTTGCTTGGCTGTAGTTGTGGATGCAAACTGCACACACTGTGCCTTCTAACATGGAGCATAACAGTTTAATAAGCCAGCTAGGTCTCATTGGCTTTGCTAAAAAAAAAAAACATGCAATATTACACTTCCATTTCGTTAGCAGGAAGCTGAGCATATATTGAAATACAGGTAATGTATAAACAGGGTTGCTATTGTTTTGAAACAATGTTTCGGGTTGAACATTCCAGCAGTTGTTTTTTGGGGATGGGCTAGTTTTCCCTGAATACACCAAAATGATATTTAAAGCAAATAATTTAAAATCTAATCAATTTTTGCATCTAATCAATTCAGTATTTGCAAAAACATAAGGGAAAGTGAAAGGGCACACAAAGAATCCGCAGTGCGCAGAGCCGCTGTTGTTGTAGTAATATTTTAAAAAAGATCAGCAAAAGGATAAAGGGTTTATAGAGCTGATAAAATGGTAGAACCAGGTGGTGATGATGCATCTTATTCTTCAAAGCATGTGTGGACTCTGATGCTAGTTTAAGGTTGTTTTGTACAGTTTTCTTTAGACATTTTTGGGTCAAATGTTGCTGAGACCTAGTAACCCGATATGAAAACCCTTGGAATGTGGAACTGTGGAATATTGTGGTTATTGTTTGTAATAGAATGCTGAGTGTTCAAAAACCAATCAATTATTTTGCACTGAAAAAAAATTGTATCTTAGCAAGTGAAAATATCAAGAATATGGGCATATTATTTAATATTTTTTACTATGGGTTTTTTATCAATAAAAAAAATATTATTCTGTCTGTTTTTGGATGCTTTTGCTCATTTCAAGCATTACATTTTCTTATTCTATTGGCACATAATTAAACTTTTTTTCTAGAAATAAATTCGTAAAAAATGACCTGCCAGTCGAACAATACTTTTTCAAGCTTGGAGTTAGTAAAAATCATGAAATAGGAAATACTAGCTTTTCAACCAATTTTCACTTGATTTGCAGAGCAGCCTTGCTCTGAAAAAAAAACAAAACCTTTTTGTTGACTGGATTCAGAGAATCTACCTCAGCAGCGTGACAAGCATTTGTGTTCATATGTTAATTTTTAGAGGACATCAGGCAGAAGTACAGCGAGCTACAAGGGGAGCTGCTGCTGGTGGAGCTGGAGAAGGATCGACAGGGTTTGGGTCTGAGCCTGGCGGGAAACAGAGACCGCTCCTGCATGAGCATCTTTGTGGTGGGCATCAACCCGGGAGGACCAGCCAGCCGCGATGGACGCATCCGAGTGGGCGATGAGTTACTGGAGGTGAGCACATGCACACACATATCCATACACCAGGGATTAATGTATGACATTTGCGCTGTCAGTTAGTCTGAGAAAATTCTCAGTTCATGCACGTAGACATCATCACTACCATCAGTGTGTGCCATCTCTCTCTCTCATGGTAATAGTCTTTTCGTGTAGAGCTGACTATCGTCCAGAGGCGAAATGAAAGATTTTCATCTCTATTTTCATTCAGTGCTACAGCTCTCTCTCTCTCTCTCTCTCTCTCTCTCTCTCTCTCTCTCTGAGACACACACATGCCCTTTGCTTTAAACAATGCCCTCTTTTTTGCTGTAAAGACATGGAAAATGTTCTGGCTAAGAGGGTCAGCAAGGTCAATCCAATTCTGAAAAAATTACTGAAGCCCTTCAGTTCATTTCTCTGCTGTTTTTTTTTTTTTCTTTTGACCTGCTGATGCTGCAAATCTAGAGCTTGTGATTTTAGAATCAATACCTGGTGTTAATTATTGGTGCTCTCAACTCATTATACTACTTGTTATGGCCTTAAACCTTATGTGTAGGTTGCAGATTATATCTTCACAGAAGCAAGCAGACTTGGGGCCTGTATCCACCAGATGCATTTTTTTTTTTTTTGCGCCAGCAGCGCCCACCACCTCATTTTCAGAATGCTGCCAGAGCACTTTTCTCATGCACTTCTTGCCACCAGGTTACAAAACAAATCTTCTAGCATTTTCGTGTTCCTTCATTATGAACTTTGAGTCTCTATTTACTTTAGAAAGCTTAGCTAAAGTGATGAAACGTAATCATGTTCATTTCAATGATTGATGAAGGTAACCCTTCAATAGTAGATCATAAATAACTGGGTTGTTAGTGATGGCCTCTCCTCTGCCATTTGTTGACCGTGTTGATATCATACGTGAAAGCCCTTCTTGATTTTGATTGGTTGGTTGGAGAGGTGACATTGACAAGCTTGGCAGTGTTCCAGAAGTTGAACCATTTTCAACTGAATGTGACTTGAAGACACTGAGGATACGGAGCGTTGTCAATGCTGGACATCATAGGACTTGTATAGAAAATGGATGCTGCCAGTGCACAAAAATGCATTTGGTGGACCCTCTTAAGGTGTATGTCATAATTCTACTTATATTAGCATTAACAAGACTAAATTTTCACCAGTATTTTGTCTTTCATGTTTGTTTTATTCAGTTGGTCCTTGCAATCTGATTAGTCAGGAAGGAAAACAAAATTGTATTATTTTTTTTATCGCTCACTTTTTTCAACTTTGCAGACTATTCACTGTGACCAGAGACATGGCATGTGGCTACTTCCCATAGTATGATATGTAAAATATGCACTGGCATTGAGGGGGGACCACACCGTCATTGGTACAGGACCAAAAGACTGGATCCAGCTTAACCTTAGGACTAACCCTAGGACATTTGATTTGACTCTGGCCAGGTAGCTGGAGCCAAATCAGGTCTAGATGAATCCCTTGGACTTTTGGTCCTGTGACAAGGTTTACTTGAGATAAAGTGCCAATTCTGAAAGCGCTCTGAGGTGATTCTGTACAAAAACCTTTAGATTCACATCCTGCATTCCTGTCTCACACACACTGATCCTGAAATCCACTGTGGCCCTTAGCAGAATAAAACTTTATTATTTTTTTTTTTTAATTACTGCAGTAAACTTTTACATTGCATTTTCTTTCACTCACTCACTCACTCACTCACTCACTCACTCACTTTCTCTCTGTATCTCTCTATTTCTCTCCCTCACTCTCACTCCCACCCCACATTCTTTCATCTAACCCTCACCTCTAAGACCAGGTCATTTCATTCTACTCACGTAACTGCAAACATGAAAGATTAATGTGACCAGTACTGCTTTGCTTATTGATCACTGTAGCCATTACTGTGTGCAGGACACACAAACACTGGACTTGCTCATATTTATTATAAACCACATAGCATCTCGTAATAAATATTCAACATTTTGATCAGTCGCTTTAGTTAAAAGTACAGTATATGACAATGTTTTCTATCTGATCTGTATGTGTGATTACCACAGGCAGGAACTCGGACACATTTCCCTGTAACGTTTAAAGAACTGAAAGACAGTTTCCCCCTAACTATAATTCAGCTCAATCAATAAATATCTTAAATTCAGTTCTGTTTTATTTTATTATGCTTTTACCCTAGACATTGTCACAGAGCAGCTTTGCAGAACTCTGTATGTAGGTTTAGATCCCTTATGAACAAACCAGAGGCGATGGCAGAACAGGAAACACCCCCTCAGATGACATGAGGAGGAATCCTTGAGAGGAACCTGATTCAGAAAAGAATCGTTTGTCTTCTGTGTGACAGCAGATAGTGGGATTATAAATCATTGAAGTATACAAGTACAGAAGAGTAAAGGCAAACGGAACCAAGCCTGTTAAAATGATCTTCGGCATGATTATATTGAGAATAAGGGTCTTGGGATGAGTACAGGACAAACTTTATAATTCCATCACCTGTTAAATAACTGTATTACGCAAAAGTATAAAATTGTAATCATTACTGACAAAGGGGAGGAGACTGACATGAAGACACGAGAGATTTGTGCAAATCCCTTCACATTCATACCCACACAACTACTCTACTTACAGCAATACATAATCACACATCCTTTTTCTTTTGAAAATACACCCCCATGTCTGAAAGAAAAAAACAGATTTCAAGATTAATTTACAAATAACTTGATAAAGGCGTTTCACAAAACCCTTTTCTCTGCCTTTGTTCATTCACAAAAAGTGAAAAAAGCTTCTCTCTTAACTGCCCATATTTAAAGTGAAGCAGGTGGATATATTGTGTTTTTTGGATCAGAATGAAATGGGCATTACAAATCGATGTTAAAGCAGCAATTGCAGTTTTCTGAAATGTGTTGCCATTAGATTAACACACAGAACTGCATTAGGCTTGCTCTCTACCAAGCGATTCTGTCACAGATGAATAGACATGTAATTATATAGCACGCCTTCAAGAGGCACTGTTTGAATTATAAAGCCCTACAAGTCTTTTGATCTGCCATGTTTATTCTCACTATGCGGATGGTGCTTTTTCTTGTTTCATTCCCCTATTATAATATGCAGTAACTCAAATACTCCATGTCTCTGCATTTGTGTTTTTAGTGCGTCCCTGTAAAAAACACCATAAAGACTTCCTAATCTGCTTGATCACTGTTGTTCAGTTTGTTTAATTTACTGAATAGGGAATCCTTTTGTTAATAAACATGGTAAATAAACATATACATGCAGTAAACATCACCATATCAGGTATTATATCAAGTATTATCAAGCACTGCTGCTACATGATTGGCTGACTGGATAACTGCATAAATGAGCAGGTGTGCATGTGCTCTTACTAAAGTGGATGGTGAATGTATGAACAATATCATATTAGAGTGAGCACATTAATATTAACTTTGAATTAGATTTGAATTCGAGCTGCTGTTATAGAAAATTAATCAACACCACCTGACCAGTCAGATTTGAGAAATCAACAGTGCTGTGGAATGCAACTTTATGTTGCTTTATGATGATGCTCACAGTTTGTTCTTTCGACCTGCAGATCAATAACCAGGTGCTTTATGGGCGGAGCCACCAAAATGCATCAGCCATAATAAAGAGCGCTGCATCCAAGGTGAAGCTGGTCCTGCTCAGGTGAGATAACATGTTGAACATGGGCACAATCCACAGGCCATGTGTCTTACTGCAAAATAAAATACACATTGCTCATTTGCTCCTTTATTCAACATCTCATTGTGTTTGTTATTGGAGAGAAGTTAATGTTTGCTGTTGCCCAGACTTTAAAGTATTACTAAATAAGATTTTAGTGTATACCAATTAAGTTAACAAATTGCACAAGTAGCTTTGTTTATTTTTTGTCTTTGTGACATTCATATGGTTCTTTGACTCTATTGCTCCTCTAAAACCATTAAATAATTCTTACATCAGCCTTGCAACATCTCAGTCATTTTCTTTTTCACAGAGAAAACCCAAATTTTCTATAGAAAATATGCTCCAAATTATAAAATAGTTTATTAGAAAAACCAGCAGCTCCATGTCATAGATAAAAAGACTGATTCAGCTTCCAAGTGGCAACACATGATCATTCACCAGCATTCATATTATTCCACGTTCAAATCCCAGTCATGACACAGCTATCTGTGGCAGGAGATCTAGACAACAAAGCAGTCTGTGCATGCTTACTTTATCCTTACTTCATATGATGGAGGAGAGCTGGCTAAAATAATGAATTTTTCCCCCTGTTTCCTTCCAATTGTCCTCTAATGCATGTAGTTACACTAATGGAAGTGTAGGAACATGACTCAATGCTCTCAAGAATACATTTCCATGTCTACAGCTGCCTGTTAACACCTCAGTTCTAAAATTACAGTCTTTTTATATTTTACCATCTAATAAGAATGTTTACATTTTACTTTGTCATTTTAATAATTTTCCATTTGGATTTTTCAACACATACTAGTCAAGATTGGAGTGCTAATTCACATATCAAAGTGAATAATTCACCTATTATGTATAATGGATGCTCTTGTGAAAAATAAAATATACTTTTTAATTTTCTTTATTTTCCATTTTTCTTCCTACTGTCCTCTAATGCATTTAGTTTCACTAATGGAAGTATAGGAACATAAGTCACACAGTAATCTGTAGTGGTTATCCATCTCATTTTGTTGTTTTGTTCTGCACTGCCAAAGTCAACGTTTGTAAGCAATAGCATTCAGTGTGCATTTGCAAATTAGACCATTGCCTATAATATGCAGCAGAACTAAATGTGATATGATTTTATTTTTTCTGTTTACTTATTATGTTTGTGAGTTTTGCTCGCGGGAAAACTGTAGTTTATGTGCATTTTTAGAATGAATAATTCTGCTGTTGTGTGCAACATGACTGTTGCATTTTGTGAAAGAAAGATAGCAGAACAGATAGCAATGGTCTGGTGATTAGTTTTGCTGCAGTGACTGGTGTTCCCTGCCTTCTGGTAATTGGGTAGTCTCCATAACAGATGATGTAGAGCCTGTATAGTCTGTTAAACCCAAACATAAATTTCCATGTCTATTGCCTGTTAAAACCTATTACAGTCTGATTGGGATGTTTTACTGTTTAATAGGCATGTTTTACAAGATTTGAGCTATTAAGAGTTAAGAGCTCAAGTACAACATACATACATACATTTCTATGAGGAATTCTCTGTGTGCCTGTGTGGGTTTCCCCCAGGCACTCCGGTTTCCTCCCACCACCTAAAGACATGCAGATTAGGTCGGCTGGCTGTTCTATATTGCCTATAGGTGTGAATGAGTGAGTGTGAACGGCTGTTCATCTCCGTGTCAGCCCTGCAATAGATTGGTGACCTACACCCCAGGGTGTACCCTGACTCGTGCATGAAGTCAGCTAGGACTGGCTCTAGCTTCTCTGCGACTCTTAATGGATAAGTGGTATAGATAATTGTGTGTTTGTGTGTGTGTGTGTGTGTGTGTGTGTGTGTGTGTGTGTGTGTGTGTGTGTACAATATAATACACGTATGCAGTATAATACCCCTCAAGGTTCATTTATTGTCATTCTTTTTTTTATTTTTCAAATTTTTAAAATAATTTTCCACATACTCATATAAATAATCTGGAGAGTAAGAAAGAAAAAAAAAAATTTGACTAATGCAACTTTAACTAAAGGGATCTTTAAGCTTCTTATAGCATCTGGTTAATTTGAGTTTTTATGTGACATTAGTCTATTGTCCTTGTCACTGCACTGCACAGTGTTATCAGAAGCTAGTTGGTGTCCTTAGTTTGACTAATCTTTCCAAATCAGATCTCTATGTTTGAGCCCAATCTGCTGTTCAAGGTTGTGCCTGGGCTCTTTTTTTGTGCTGACTGATTTTTAAATCTTCACTAGGCAGAATTCTGTCTAGCTTATTGGGCCTATTATTTAGATTTGTAGAATAATTTTTGTACATAAAACGTTTCACTTTAATGTGGTTAACTGCTAAAAATGATCATTCTGAAGCTGTATCTGTGTATGATGAGGTTGTACTGCTCATTTCCAGCAGTGTCTTGTTTTCTCTTTAGCAAAGAGCTCTGGACACAGCTCACATCCCTGTCTTATCTGTCTGTTACTGAGTCACTAATTAGTCTTACAAAACTGCTCCCAGATCAGATCCCTTTAACTGAGGTTGTTCACACACCTTAAGAGGATAAAGTGACTCAGTAGAGGATCAGGCATTGTAATATGCTAAGTGAATATTGGAGCATGTGGAACTCTTAAAGAGGATTGATCTGAGCTCCCTGGAAATGACAGGTGGATCATATCACTGCAGTGTTATGACATATTTTATATCATCTGCCAGCTGATAAAATGGTGTTATAGGAGCGGTCACCTGTCAGTCCATGCCTTGTTAAATGGAATATATTTTATTATTGGAATGCAGTTATTTCAAAGGGAGGATGTCCATGGGTATTCCGGTGCACATTTAACAATTTAGACCATCATTATTTAAATATTAAAATATTCATTTTGTCCTACATGCACATTAAGTCAGTCAGAGGATTTGTAAAAGAAAAGCCACATCTCATAGTATTTTTAGGCAATGAGTAACACTGTGATTAAAGAAAACAAACCTTTAGGCAGTTTTTCCTCTCATGCAAGCAGGAGCTGGTGGCCAGATATGACACTTGCAGAAAGAAAAGATTCTACATTTCTAATAACATTCAGTACAGCAC
Organism: Chrysichthys cranchii; assembly: GCA_030068335.1. Taxonomy (NCBI): domain Eukaryota; kingdom Metazoa; phylum Chordata; class Actinopteri; order Siluriformes; family Claroteidae; genus Chrysichthys; species Chrysichthys cranchii. Next base: position 10,131,289 of record JAQMCW010000007.1, read on the forward strand.
AATTAAAAGTCTTGATCTATAATGGGCACAAATTAGGAAGTACCACTTTAGTCCTATTTTATGCAAGAAGTGAAAGTTGCGTGTATACCAACTTTTAACACAGAGCACAGGAAAATATCAAATATGATAGCTACATATTTCAGGTGTGAGACAGTTAACCTTTATGACCATTTGCATAGTCAAAAGGGCTGCTCCTGTATGAAATTCAGTAAAGATTTTGCTGTGTTTAATATGTCTGCTCATTATTTTTATAAGCACATGCACCACCTCCCCTAAGTTTAATTGCAGTGGAAAAATTATAAACTGCTAGCGGTTAACTGGATATCTGTTGATTGACGCCATGCTCATCCTAGTTCAAACACTGAGTTAATGATTTACTAAATAACTTGTATCTGGGTATTTTATCAGGTAAAGGTACCTTCCATATAGTTCACAGTGGAGGTGTATGGTTACTGTTTTAGCTGTTGCAGTGTGTTTTCTGTAGACAGTGTGTGTTGTCTTCAGGATGACTGTTGGGAGGGTGTCATTGATTGCTGTTTCTAAACTGAGCTGGAACCCAGCAGAAATGTTTAAAAAGCCATAAAATGTCAGGAATAAAACTGTTGAAATTGTATGATGGTAATAGTTACAGAACATACTCATTTTGTGTAATGAGACTGAAATAAAATCAGCTTGATCAATAAGCAATTATGTTATGACCATGCTGTTTTTGACCCTTTCATAAAACATTTCATGAAATCAAACTTTGGACTGATTTTCATGGATTCTTTCAATAGTTACAGTCCAAAACTCTTTGGCTTGCACAGCAGCATGGCTTTCACAAAAGTTTTGATAGCAGAATGGTGTGAAGGCAACATAAACCTGTGTAAATGATGTTTTCTTTTATCAAAGGTCATTTGTCAGCCCTGATACAATATCGGGGGGGGAGAGGGCCTCAAAATGTATTGCCATGGAAACAATAGTGGGCAACAGACAGGAAGAAAAAGCTTTTGTCAGGAACAGTAATGGTAAAATGTCACCTTGCTGCACCCTGTGGTGCCGTTGATGAGCAAATCATGTTGCACATCAACATGAGGGATAACCCGGAGTTGAGAACTCTATTTAGCTGAGTGTAACCTGTTACACAACCTGACTTACAGACTGCACCGTCTAAATGACAGTATGGTGTTGCAAGTTGGGTTTGTGACTCTCAGTTGCAGGGTCTTGGGTATGAGCTTAGATAACTGTCTGTGTGGAGTTTCATATGTTTTCTTCTGGGTTCCCAGGTTCCACCCACCTCTCAAAACCATGAAGGCACAAAACCTTTTTTGACCATGCCACCCACACACCACACACTTTGCTGTAAGATAGGTACTAACTGCGCTTGTTTTGTGTTTGGCTCTGTGCGCTAGTACAGAGTTCTTATCAGAGGGGAGTAGTTCTTGTCGCTGCCTGATTTTGGCGGAAATACTAAAAGGCTGAAATTCTGGTCTGTAATACGAATGCAATAATAGTTTATACCATGGCATTTTTACAACATTATAATATTATGTACGGAGTAAAAGTCACTAGTTTCGAATGAATGAATGAATGAACGGATGAATGAATAAATAAATAAATAAATAAGCAAGCAAACAAACAGAAAAGAATTATAAAAATAATATTACTCAAGTAAATTACAGATACTTAAAAAAGGTTCTTAGGTGCAGTACTCGAGTGTATGTAATTCACTACTGTCCACCTGGTATGGTGTGTGCATACTTTGGATACTGTTCATGAGTATTACAAGTATTACAGACCAGAATTTTCGCACTTCCTCCAAAATCGGGCAGTGACAGTTCTCTAAATGGGGACTAGTGGACCCCAGCACTCTGTGAAGCATTGCCATGGTCATAATCATAACCTATTCTTAGTTATTAAAAGGCTTTTATATTTATGAGCCTGTTTGACTGGTTACATAGAAATAGTTCTAAATTAACCCAAATAATGGGAAATATAAAAACAAAACAGTTCATGGAAATAAATTGTTGGTCAAAATAGTAATAGATTTATAGCCATTACATTAATGGCTTTAATAAATAGACTATTATTGTTGTACACATTTGAATAATGTTGAAATAATGTGGAATTTATTTTCCAGTTAAAGAGATTCTTGATGGCAAAAAAGGGTTGCGAACCTAGGGACTCAGAACTAGAACTGCTGTAGTGTAATGGATTTTAAATAAATTTTATTATGAAGATAAAGTATGGGGCAGTGGTAGCTTAGCGGTGGTCAGGGCATTGGCCCTTCGACCGGAAGGTTGTGGGTTCAAGGCCCAGGACCAACAAGGTACACTGAGGTACCCTGACCAAGGTACTATCCCCAAGCACTGCTCCCTGGGCGCTGCACTGTTCGGCAGCCCCCGCTTCACTAGGTGAATGTGTGAAATGCAGAGAAGTAATTTCACTGTGTCACGCTATGCTGTGCTGTGCTGTGTTGTGTTTCATGTGTGACAGTCACCAGTATCACTATCACTGTATAGCATGTTTTAAGTAGAAGTTATGTGCCTTGGAATAAATGTTCTTGCAGTTGCAAGCTATATTTTACCCATGTGTCATTTTAATTTTGTGTCTGCCTTCGGTTCTAGATGTAGCAATTACATTTGGATTTTCAAGTGTTGCCTCTTTGCAAATGTTTGTAATTGTAGTAATGCAGGCTATCATGAGGCAAAAAAAATCACATTGAAACATGTCAGAGGCAAACCAAAAGGAGAGTCCAAATCAACAGTTCATTAAAAAAAAAAAAATCAGGAACCCATTGGAGCACAGCAACCTGCCTGACCACAGACATCTACAGTCAGAGGTCATCTAAGAAATTACATTTTGAAGAAATCATCTCAGATTAAAATGATGAGCACACTCCAGGTTGTAAGCACAGACAACCAATAAAAACCACCAGTATGACCTTAGAGAGTTTGCTACAAGCTCCAACCCACTGCTCCAAGGTCAGGAAAAGCTGTTTGCTCTGCTGGAACAAAGTCCGACAGACAGATGAGACAATGATTAAATTCATCAATTTCAAATGGTCAGAGCCCTGAGCATTTTCCTTTCCTGAACTCACCTTGACAGAAAACAGATTAACAGTAATTGTAAAAGGGTCAGTTAAAGGGCAAGTACAACATAAGCAAGAGAAAGGTGAAGGGGACTATAGTGTAAAGGACCGACCTTCAGAAAGGGAGAGAAAGACAAAGAGGCAGGGAAATCTTTTTATTTTGGGTTTTCTCATTGAGATAAATGAAGCACTCTTCCAAAATGTTTACAGTCTATTAAAAAGAGAGCAATATGTCTTAGAAAAACCCACACACTCAAGGAGAAGATGGAGATTGAGAGTGTTATCATAATTATATATGCCAAATTATGTATTTATTTTAGTGTGTTTAGTTGGGGGAGTTGGGATGGACATGGGTGGCGTTATAATTTGTACCCAGAGAAATACACAAATGGACAAATGAGTGCTTTTTTATGGAATTGTGCAATAGATACAGGATGCATGCAGACATTCAGTAGTAAGTAAAGACTGAGTTACAAAGTAGAACAACTTTATTATGATTTTATACCATTTGTAGGAAATATTAATGAAACGTACCAGAAGCTGTTCTAGTTCTGACTGTGTGGCATTGAAAACAAACCCCACTACAGCTATGGTTGAGGTTCCAGCATGCACTTGGCTGTGATCTCACTGTGTAAGGATGGATGCCAGGCTTCACCTCTTGTGTCAATGCAATTCAGCAGCCAGTCTGGGCATCTGCTTTATCATCTTTTAGGGCTGCACTCCCAGTGCACTAAGCTGTCCAACGGCTCTGTGTGGGTGGCTTGGGAACAAGATGCAGTGGCTGCTTTCCATTTTGTGCCTGGGGACTCAATCATGTGGCAGAAGAAAAACACTTGGGGGTGTGCTGTTAGGAAAATGGTGCGATGCAGCCAGAAGTAGAAATGCTGTTACCACCCTAGAGTTGATTATTTTCTTGTAACTGCATCTCCTGAAATGTTTACTTTCTCATATACAGTGGAACCTTGCATTGCGAGCATAATTCGTTCCGGAGACATGCTTGTAATCCAAAACACTCGTATATCAAAGCAGATTTCCCCATAAGAAATAATGGAAACTTAGATAATTCATTTCACAACCCACAAATATTTATATAAAAATGATTAATACAAAATATAAAGTAAAAATACATAAAACTGTCATGAATTTGCCTGCATGGCACGCATGTGCAAGCGCACCTGTTCTGAGCACTCCCAATAGTGCCGCATGTCAGAGAACTCACGCCGCTAAAGACTACTTCCTGGTTGTCCTCCACAATGCCACGGCGCATCACATGGGTGGTGACAGGTGTATCGGATTGGGACTGATTGTGGGAGCTATAAAAAGACTCACACAAACAAGCCAAGGTCGTGAAGCATTAGTTGCGATTTTCTGCGCTCTTGCCAAGCCGTGTTTGTTTTCTCTGGTTTTGACTGTTTCTGTTTCTTGTTATTCTTGTGTTTATGCCACTCTTTGATATCCTGTTTGCACCCTTTGCCTGTTTTTTGACTCCGCCTCTGCCTGCCGTTTTGTCTGTCCTTCTGCCTGGTATTAGAAGAAATCTATTTGGTTTAGTACTGCTGTCTCCTGCCTGCGCATGTGTCCACCTAAACCCCACCACACCTGACAAAAACAAAATAAGCTGCACTTTACCTTTAAAAAGAATCGTGGCTGGTGTGAGGGAGAGGGGAGAGGAGGAGGATTATTGTGTAGGATGACTTTCACTACAACTCACTGAATCACTGCAGTCTGTCAGCTCACTGGAATCTTTTTCTTTTCGTGCGACTTTAGCAAGGAAACTATCCAATGATAGTGGCTTTTGCCTGCTTTTGATTTGGTGGAAATGCGACATTGCACTGTCATTAATCAGATTCATTGCTCGCACTGCTACAGCCTTATTCGGGTGATGCTTTTCTACAAAGTTTTGCACTCTTTCCCACATTTTACACATCTCCCTGATCTCATTTGAAGTGAGGGATTGCTCAGTCTTTTTCTATGCTAGCACGGATGTTGACTACATGGGTGAAGTTGTGATAACGTGAGGCTCGGCAGACGAAGTGTATGCATACAACTCGTATTGCAAGACCTTGCTCGTTCATCAAGTCAAAATTTATTAAAATTTCTTGCTAGTCTTGTAAAACACTCACAGACGAAGTTACTCGCAATCCAAGGTTCCACTGTATTTCTTATTTATTAAACAATGACACATCATAATTTTTCTTTACACTTAATGTTATGAAACATCCATGGAAGAAATTGTTTTCTGTTATTACTTGTTATATAAATATTTGTTCCCTTACTTCTCTTAAAGATAATAAGAAGAGATGGCACTGATATGATACCCAAGGTTGATACCAGCAAAAGACTGTGGATGAGATAGTAGCAATAAAAAGAAGGGATTTGATCCAATCCTGTAACAAATGGAAATAATTAGAATTGGATTTGGAAAATATGTTTTTGGAACTGCAAATGTTTACATGGAAAAATGTTTTTTTTTGGAATTGGAAATGTTTTTTTTGTTACAATTGACTTTAGTTACACTTAATACTTTATTCTATTTATTATATTTGCAATCTGAGCGTTTTTTCCCGCCTAATTACATAATGCTGTTCCATGTATTCCATTACTCTCCGAGCCTGAATAGCTTTTACTAATTAGAAAGTTACATAGGCTAAATAAATAGTTCATGCACGTCACACCATTTACATCACAACAGTTCTTTTTAAAATTCTCTTTAATCTAGCACATCTGTGCTGCCACTTGTGCTATGTTTTGAAGCTGCTCATATATTTGACATAGTCTCAGTGGAGGCTCAATTGTGCTATGCACTGTTTTGTGTGCTACTTCGATTCTCCACACAACCATAGACATGTTTAGCAGCTGCTTCAGTGTTCATCTAGGATTCTGAAAACTTGTCCTGAGCATATGGGAGGGGGGGAGAAACAGAGAGAGATGTAAAGAAACCCTGGGGAACTGGGGCAGTATAAATGAATGACAGCTGTCTGTTTGTGTAACATGGCATTTGGATTATAAGTGAGAAGCTGACATTTGTGCATGCACTTGCTGAGAGGAGGACAGATGAGGGTTTGTTTTCCCCAAGCGCTTGTTGCATGAATTACAGCTTAAAGCCATGACTAATCACAAGACATTTTGGAGTCTGTCCAAAACTTGCCTTTGATTTCAAGAGAAAGAAAAATTCTGTTGATCCTGACACAAAAACATGGCAGTATATTAATTTTACACAATGTAACTTTGCTTCAACCAGATTGATATTGTCTATGGTGGTGCATCAGTGTTTTAAACCTTCTTTTTGTCACTTGATTCTCACAGTTTTGAGACTGAAACTTGATGTTCCGTCATAACGCATGTTGAACAAACCAATGACATGTATTGGTATGTTTTCTGATAATTTCAGAATGCCCTTGTGTTTTCAACTTAAGAATGTCATCGTGAACTACTTTGCATTTTGAGGAAATTCCTAAGTTTCTCAAATTTAACCAAAAAAATATGTAAAGATGAATAATGGAAATTCTGAAGGGTAAGCACCAAAACTCTGCAAGCCTTGTTAAGACACCTAAGCTCTTGCATCTTTTTCAGCAAATTGTGTACAGCTAAGATACTTTCAAATGTAATGAAAAGTTTCACAGGTGTGCCTTAGACTGCCCACAATAAAAGGCCACTCTGAAATGTGCAGTTTGATCACACAGCACAATGCCAC
>JAQMCW010000007.1:10144074-10154859 GCA_030068335.1 Chrysichthys cranchii
TGATTTTCATTAGTTCATTTTCAGTAAATTATTATTTATTACTACTTTTGTCAGTTTCAAGTTATTTCAGTGACCATGGTGGGTTTTTCTTTCTTTAACAGAAGGGTACCAACAATTTTGTCCACGTCTGTATATATATATATATATATGACACAGCTTATAATGCAAGTAATTTTTTGTGGACAAAGTTTAAAGAAAAGGTGAGATTGGAGCAAGTTTCTTTGCCATTTAAACCTGTGAGGCAATTTATTAATCTTTATTCATTTGGAATGGTATACAATGAAAAGTTAAGAGGCTTTGCTTAATGAAAGGTTAAGACAAAATTAAAGGACAGCAGTTGAGGGGTCAATGTGTCTCTCTCTTTCTCTCTATTCCTGTCTTTCTCTTTGTCTCTCCCCAGGATGCTATAGTGATCCATGAGGTATATGAGGAGGGAGCAGCAGCACGAGATGGCAGACTGTGGGCTGGAGACCAGATACTGGAGGTGAGAGAGATGAAGATAAACTGGAGATATAGCAGATATATATTTCAACAAATATATTTCACTGTAAGAACACTGCTCCTAAAAGAGTAAGGGTGTTGTCATACCTGTATTTTTTGTCTGGACCAGAATCTGATATTGTGCCAACTGAGTAAGTGCTGTGATCCACCTGACAAAGTGGTCTAGGTATTGTGTCATGTGCAGAAATGCAAGCTATGCAGTATTTAAATAAACATTTATAAAAGGAGTAAAGGGGAAAAAAACAGCCACTGAACAGGAATTTCAGTCTTTGTGAAAGAATACTTGAACTCATGATCCTCCCCCAAACAAACCCTCATTGAGCCTCGTTGTTCTGCAGCAGCCTGAGGAAGTGCTTCCATCTTCTGGATAAAATAAGTACTGCAGGCTGGTATTAAGGCCCAGGAATTCTTCTCTATAAAAGAAAAATATTTATCCAAATGTATAGCTCTAACCTGTCATTAGCCATGATGGAACATATCACAGTTACTGTATTTTTTTTATTTTTACCTTTATTAGTTTAAAAAAAAAAAAAGCAAGCTGTTTTTATGATTTCTTTTGTGTCATTCAGATTATACTCTGCAATACATAAACGACTGAATATGTTGTATTGTCTGAAGGTCTCTTGGTATTGCTCTGTGTCATCCCTTTCCCTAGGTAAATGGTGTGGACCTGCGCAGTGTAGCTCACGAGGATGCCATCGCGGCTCTGAGACAGACTCCCGCTAAAGTGCGTCTGACAGTTCTGCGGGACGAGGCACAGTATCGTGATGAGGAAAACTTGGACGTGTTCACTGTGGAACTGCAGAAGAAGAGCGGCCGTGGTCTTGGTCTCAGCATCGTGGGTAAGAGGTAGGTGCCCTGTGTTTCAGAGGTTAGCTGCACTACATGCTTCAGGAATAGTTTATATGATTGAGCTCAGTTTTTGTAAATCACATTTGAGTAATAATGTTGTCAGCTCAGCAGGGTCCAATTCTTACACCTGGGAACCTCATTAATATTTCTGGGTATTGCTCACTCAGACCCATGGTCAGAGTCAGTGATGTCAGAGCAGCATACAAAAATGTACACTACATAGTGTTGGGCAGTTTGACAATGTAATATTATTATATTGTAATATATGTCAGAATTATAATAATTATGACACTGAATATGAATAATGGTCAGAAAGCATTTTTTTCAGATACTGTTCTTATTGCAAAATCTTTTTATCTTTTTGATTTTATCACAGTTGGAAACTTTACAGAGTCTTTAAAAGTGTAAAATTATAATTTTTAATTACATATTTTTCCATCCTTTTTGTTTCTCTTTTTTTAAAGCAAAATTCTGTGGCGTTTTTCTGTGGAAAGATTGTTAGGATCATAAAACTTTCTTCAAACACTGTAATTTCTGCAGGAATGGCACAGGAGTCTTTATTTCCGACGTGGTTAAAGGTGGTGCAGCTGATGTGGATGGCAGGCTCATGCAGGGAGACCAGATCCTGTCTGTGGATGGAGAGGACATGAGACGAGCTTCTCAGGAGACAGTAGCTGCTGTCCTTAAGGTAAGCACAGCCCAAAGTCTTAAGCCCTGCTTACACCACCACCAGTGATAACGTATCACAGACCAGGCAGGATTAGAGGAGATTTAGTTCAAGCTGGTTAGAAGGCAGTTGCTTCAAACAGCCACAAGGTGTCGCAGTTGATTTGTGTATACCGAAGATCGTCATTGTCATTTTGCTGTAACTAGTGTGGAATTCACATGAAGTCTGTGAATATCAAATCAAGAAATACATAAAGTTCATGAGAATACCGCTAATATATTATTATATTTGATGTGTCGTGTATTACAAAAGTTAGTCAACGTTGCTGTATTTATGTTTATATTAATGTCCTTCTCACATTATTTGCTCTGCTAATGGAGCAGACGACTGTTCTTGTTGGACGTGGTGCTTTCCGGTATTTTGAATTCCGTACTTGTTACTTGACTTTGGCTTCACTGGAGTTCAGCTCATAATTAGAGTTCCACTCTGCAGCCACACTATCTGTGTTTACTATCTGTAAACATGCAGCCAATACAAGCTGGGGATCCATCAGAAATAGGCTGGGAGATATTACCTTAAATCTACTGTGTGTGAGGGAGAAATAGAGAGGGAGACTGTAACAAAGTGACAGACCTACACTGCTCTAGCACTTTGAGGACTCACAGCAAAGTCCTGACCATTGATCCTAATTTGCAGTTTTTGTAACTTGTGACATATATTTGCTTTTTATTATTATTATTATTATTATTATTATTGTTGTTGTTGTTGTTGTTGTTACTAAAAATTGCATGCTGCCATGTGTAAAAAGGTTACAAATGTGTTTTAATACTACTGTTACCACAGCAGTGAATGAATTTTGGCCTTCACCTAAATGTGAAGGTGTAACTATGAGTACAGCATTGTTTACATACTTATGAGCATATATTTTGCACGTGTGGGGGAAGTACAGTATTCTCCACTGGGGGGCAGGACAGAGCTAAAGCACATTTATGAATTGCAAGTTTCGACTTGCAAATTTTTAGTGAGAGGAGTGACATACAGATCCACAGATACAAATAACAAAGATTACCACCATATACTGAGTATACATCATGGCAATCTGTGCTTTTCAGGTGTAGTGTGATCTAATGTGACATCTGCTGTTATAGAAAATTAATCAACGCCTCCTGATCAGATTTGAGAATTCAGTAATAATGTTGTGTTAAGAAAAACCCATATGAATAAAAAATCCACTATGTTGTAGTCTAGAGGAATGAGAAGATCACTACATTGAACATGTTGAGAACTAGAAACAAGGCCAACACCAAGAAAAGCACATAAGAGGCTATTGAAATGTTTTGTAGAGGAAAATCATGTCAAAAATACACATGTAATATCCCTACAGATAATGAATAATAGTACAAAAGCAGCTTTGTTTGACACTTTGCTTTGTTTTGAGTATTGGGTCAAATTATAGTGTGCTGCCTTCATTAGGCTTGTTTATATTTTGTAGATTTAATATCTAGTGATGTGAACAAGCAACAGACTGAATGAGCACAACATACAAAGAGCAGGCATATTATTTAGACATAATTAAAATCAAGTATAAACGTAACCTTTGATTCAGCTTTGACTAGACAGCTGCTGACTTGAGACATAATTTAGGCTTGAGAGTAACTGACTGCCACACTGCCATACACACAGCCATGTGTTTACATGTGTCTATGTGTGTATGTTAATACATGAGTGCATAATTCACCACCATACGCTGTGCCCTGATGCAGTGTGCCAGGGGAATGGTGCAGCTAGAGTTGGGCCGCCTGAAGGCTGCTTCTTGGATCTCCTCCAGACGCACCTCCCAGGGAAGCCAGGTGTGTAAATCAGGAATGGGATCCTCGCTGTACACTCCTGAATCTGCATGCCCCCTTTCGACCCACTCCAAACTCTAACAACTAACACCAATGCAAGCTGTGGCACTGACCACCATTTAGACACTGCATTACCACTATGGGACTGTTTTCTGGTAATGCATGTACAGCACTCCTCCCTGTTATACAGCGGTGTCTCCACACACATGTGGTAACTTGTCCTGGCTTTGTATTTTATTGTCTGTAGGAATAGGTGCATTCACCTGTATGAATATCTGTGGTAAATGTCGTGTGTGCTTGTGTGTAATGAGTCTGTTTGTCTATAATGTATGACCTCTGCTAAGCTTCATGTTCATTTCCTGTCCTCCTTCTGTTTCCAGAGTCATGCATGTAATATGACCAATAGCAACCCTGTGGCCCCTATGGTTCCTCCCACTGCCCTACAACCCAGCCATTTACCCAGCAGCACTAAGAGAACTGGAAATGAGGCCAACACCAAGAGCTCTGGTACCTGTCTACATTCTGTAACCTAGATACACTCACCAGCCAAAAATAAAATTATAAAATTTTACAGATACAGGTCAAGTGCTTCAGTTTGTGTGAGTCTGTGCTCACTGTAGCCTCAGATTCCCGTTCTTGCCCGACATGCGTGGACCCCAGTGTGGATTTCTGCTGTTGTAGCCATTCTGTGGCCATTCTTTTCATGGTTTGATGTGTTGCGAGATACTTTCCTGCTTATCCTAGTTGTAAAGAGTGGTTATTCTGATAACTGTAGCTTTTCTTTTAGCTCAAACGTGCCTGTCCCACTCTCCTCAGATCTGCCACTCACTGGATGTTTTTGGTTTTTGCACCATTCTTTTGACCTGTATCTATGTGATTTTCTGCATTGATTTATTGCAATGCTTATGGCACATAATGGGCTGATAACTACATGAATGAGGGGTACAGGTATTACTGTTATGGTGATTGTGCATACGTTAAAGTACTTTGATTTCAGTTAACCAATATGTGTGATGGTCTGGGAAACCGCTCACATATTATTGTGGCTAAATTCTGACAAACAGTTAAACATCAGGTTTTGACCTTAGTTGTGACATGTCAGCTTTAAATAAATATAAATAGACAGTATTTCTCCTGAATGATATATAGAAACATTTATCAAGCTTTTTAAACTTATTTCAGGAATGGTCACTATTTTGCAAATAAGGAGTTGGTTTAACAAAAACAGTTATAAAATCAGCCAGTCTGTAATTGATCTAAATGCCATCTGTCGTAATATCAGTAATGCAAAAACGCCATCGCCGACACTGTAGAGAGGCAGTGGGCAAAGCTGTACTGTTTGGGTGCAAATCTTTAAAAGGGAAATTTAGCCAACAGAGCAAAGTTTACTGAATTAATCAGCAGGTGATGTAACAGTGAGTAGAGATCAATCACGTGAAGAGACAATGCAAGTGACAGACTGATGCGAATGATACGTGCAATCAAAGTGATGACTTGTTGAATTGAATTGCGTATAATGTTTGACCATTTGAGTGGTCATACGGTATTTATTATTTTTGTTTTATATTATTTATTGCATGCTATATGAAAAGTAAATTAAATCAGTATATATGCTATGTTATTGTTTTAGGGACTTTCAGTGTAGTTAGAATTTTTATATAAAGTTCACTCCAGTTTTATTATTGGAGGTAACCAGAATATAAAATGCTTAACTTTACTAATGATTGAGATAAATGGAAAAATGAAAATATATAAAAATTTCACTATGGGAAGGGATTTCCCAGGCCACCACACAGCACACCACAATACAAGACACTGGCATCCTGGTAGTTTTGAAATGGTTATTGTGTTACTGAAAGTGCTACTGTAAAGGGGTCTGATGATTTCCGAAGTAACCAACAACTCTAGACTTTCTTCCTTTGTTTTCTCCTGGGTTTCTGGTGCTTTTAATGATCTTATAATGAGTAAGCAGATCTATTGTATTTATTGTTATCTGGCAACTATTTTGTTTAATTACAGTTACTTGTCTCATTTTACTTGGCTCATAGAAGATGTTAACTCATTAGTACACATTTATACTGAATTTATTTTGTGTGGTTTTTTTTGTGTCATTTCAGTGACTGAAACAGGCCTACGCACAGTGGAAATCACTCGTGTAAGAACCCAAGCATTCCTACTAAGGCAACACCAACTAAGTGATTTTGAAAGCTTCTGTAGTGAGTGAGGCTGCATGAAGTGTATGTGTGTATGCGTGTTTTCCCACAGGGCCCGACTGACGCACTGGGGATCAGTATAGCTGGAGGAAAGGGTAGTCCACTAGGAGACATCCCCATCTTCATTGCCATGATCCAGGCTAACGGTGTAGCTGCCAGGACCCACCGCCTCAAGGTTACAACACACACTCTCACTCACCTTTCACCCCTGTCCTTTTAGCTCTCGGTCTGTGTGTTCAGCTTCAGGTTTTTGTAGCAGAAAAGGTGAAGGCCACCTTTCTGAATGGCATTGGACTGAAATTGATGAATCAAATGTGCATGTTTTTGTGTTCCTCATAATTACATCTTTGTTGTGTGTTTTCTGTGTTTGTGTAGGTGGGTGACCGTATTGTTAGCATAAACTCTCATTCTCTGGAGGGTCTGACTCATGGGGAGGTGGTCAACATGCTGAAAAACGCCTACGGCAACATCACTTTACAGGTATATGCCTGACCCCTAAAGCTGACACTTGTAGGATGTTACCTGTTTGTGAGAGATGGCAACTTTATTTTCGCTGTAAAAGATTGGTTATCATTTCAGAGAAGCTCACCAGTGATTGTGTGAAATAGCACAGAAGTTGAGAGGTAAAGAGGAAAAAAGGGTTTGTGATTAGCCTGTCTGTAAAGCAGTAGTTCAAAAAACAAATTGCAAAAAAAGTTTTCATGTGCACATGGTGACCGATTGCCACATGGTGCCAAATTGCCACCACAGCAATCACAGTTACACACAAGTGCAGATCTGTCAAGTGTAAATTAGTGTACCTCTGCCACACATTAAAAGAGAGTAGCAGTAAATCTCAAATACAGATGAAGAGTTGGAGAGGAAATAATTAGTTTGGAGTGATTTATATGGACCTTTTACTAGAACATTAAGGGCATTAACTGTTTTTACTCTACTGCTGAATTGGTTTGCGGCATAGCACCCTTTATTTGCTTTTGTTGTGCTTTTTTTTTATTTGTTACAGTTTGCTTGATTTTTTTTAGGCACCTCTCTTTTCAAAACTTCAAGATTGAAAGACACTGATAACAGGGTTCATATTTGGTGTCTACATCTGATTATTTGCTGTTAGCAAATGATTACATTTTTTTCTGCAACCATAAACAAGAGAATTGTTGCACAGAATAATATGAAGTAGAGACTGAGGCTGATTTCTTTCTAGCCCAGATTGTAGACTCACATAGCCATGTCTCAATTGATGACACTTGAGGAAATGTTCCCTATATTTTGTGTGCTTTGGTGTGAATTTATTTAATCCCACACTCCTGGCACATCCATAGCATGTCATCAGCAGTGATGGAGAAGGTGCACATGAAATGCTCAAATGGGTGAATAAACATGAACTGGGTAGCTTTCTTTCTAGATCACTGATTTTTCAAAATGCCTTTGGAAAAACTAGAAATAAATAACAAACATCATACAAACAAAGAACAAATCTTATAAAGGCAAAAAAATATGGTCACAAATGGTGCCATTTATGTGTCTTTCAGGAAATGTATTCTTGGGTGTTTGCGTAATAGTTTTATGTCTAAGCTCAAAACCCATGCTAAAAAGCTCAACCATTATGACTTCATAACAGTAACTTTAAATTTATGTCAAAAGTCTTTCAGATGTTATCTTTAAATCACATTTTCATAACCATTGTGTACACCATCATGTATAACATTAGCATTCACCAGTTGATGATAATATGATGTGAAATATTGTTTTTTTCACTCTAACAATGTATTTGTGTGATGGGATTTGAGGAAGCAGCATTTACAGGGCGTTGTCTTCATGTAGTGCAGCATGACTGTAAGAGCACCATGGCTCGAACCCAAATCTCTGAATTTCCTTTATGCCCTTTGCATTGAACGGATTCTTTAGCCTGACTGCTCATGCATAATGCTACTTTCACAATTTATGTAGCGTTTAACTCGAAGCTACTTTTTTTTTTCCTAAGCAGTCATGCTGTTTTTCAGTCTCCTATAAATTTCGTGCCCGTTCTGTCACCCACCTGTATATCCTGAAGCGTTTTCATTCTGTGCGTTTGAGCCACTGCTTGGTCGATTCATGCATGATTGTATTACAAATTGTGAGTGAGAGAAAGAAAGAGTGTATAGGAAAATGCATATGAGAAAGAGAGAGGTTGTGTATGCGTCCATGTATAGGTGAATGTATAGGATTGTGTTTGTGTGCTGATCACTGACTGTATGTGTATGCTATACAGTACTGTGTGTGTGTGTGTGTGTGTGTGTGTGTGTGTGGATTTATTGTAGTGTGTGAGTGGTTGGTGCTGTGTCACTACGCTGTTATCAGCTCTCAGCAGCTGTGCGGCAGTTGAGCACGGGTTGCCAGATAATCCCGAGCCTTTATGCAAATGCACCGTTATCTGCCGCGCTCCAGGAGGAATGCAGTGAGCTTTCAAACAGGGGGAGCCCTGCCTGCATGCTGCTGATTACACCAGCTAGGAGACCAATTACTGTTTACCCCTTTCTCTCTGTCTCTCCCTCTCTCTCTCTCTCTCTCCCTCTCTCTCCCTCTCTCCCCCTTCTCCTTTCTTGCAGTCTCTCCTTCTCTTCCTCTGAGTCTTTACCACGTCCATTCCTGCTCATTTACGTGCATGTCCTCTCATCTCTTTCTCTCAATAGCAGGTACATGTGGAATTAGCCCAGTTTTCCCCATGTGTCAAATGCCACATGACATCTCAATATTTACTGTGATTATTTGATTATTTTTACATTGTTTTAGCCCCTGGAGGCATGCAGTTGTTTTCAAAGAACGTGTGTAGGTAACTGGATATGATTTCTCTGGATGTTCTTTTAAAAATTTCCACAACTGCTGTTCTCTGTTCTCTCTCTCTCTCTCTCTCTCTCTGTGTGTGAGATAAGTGAATGTGATGGCAAGGGAATGTTTCCACACTTTTCTCACAAACTGCCCAAGTCATTCTTTAATTAGCTTTTGTTTGTTGTTGTGTGTTTTAGTTTTAATTGCCTCGCCGTTAATTAAATATGGAAATTAGAGTTTTTCGGTGCGCCGCCGTCGTCATTGCAGTCATCGAGTTAATTGATGTATGAGCAAAATAAAGAAATGAAATGCAGAAAAAAGGGGGGAAAATCCTTTATTAATGCAGGAGAATGGAGACGGGGGTGATGAGTGATGGTAGGAAGTGTTTGTCGGAGGATCGATGTCTTTGAAGCAGTGCCTGTCTGTAGAACAATCGTATGCGTGGCACCCAGGACAGGAGGGATTAAAGGGGTGCATTTCAATGCCCAACACACACATCACATTAACAGATGCATGTTATCACAAGCCTACAGTCATCTTTATGACACACATGCTTTCAGACTCACTGATATGAATTTTGATGCCAAAGCAGCTTGTGCTGTATTTTAGCAGGATACTTTAGGAGTGTGTGTGTGTGTGTGTGTGTGTGTGTGTGTGTGTGTGTGTGTGTGTGTGTGTGTGTTGACATTTATTTAATATACAGACATGTGTGCTTTGATGGCACATTTCCATCAGGATGTTTGATGATTTTGTATGCATGTCTCTCTGACAGGTGATAGCAGACACTAACATCAGTGCCATCGCAAGTCAGGTGGAGAGCATG
Organism: Chrysichthys cranchii; assembly: GCA_030068335.1. Classification (NCBI taxonomy): domain Eukaryota; kingdom Metazoa; phylum Chordata; class Actinopteri; order Siluriformes; family Claroteidae; genus Chrysichthys; species Chrysichthys cranchii. The sequence continues at coordinate 10,153,780 of JAQMCW010000007.1, forward strand.
TCCTCGAGCTCCACCCTGAGCACCAACCCTGAAACCCCAATTACTGAGCCAGAGTGAGTTCTGAGACTGTCTGCCAATCACTCTCCTCTGTTTATTGGGAAACCCACCCACCAAGTACAAACATACCTTATACCACTTTAGTGAAGGCTAGTCTGCATGTTCTGGCTATTAACTTCAGGTCAGACAAAACAAGTAGAACTTAATGCCGAAAGCATCTCACGCCACCAAGTTTATTGTTACTAATTTGTATATCTAGGGTTACAAGGCGCACCTCATTGATATATTGGGCATTTTGAGAATCTTTTCAGCTCACTATAGATGTTAAGAGTGTTTTTGAATTATTGTAGCCGTCATGTCATCTCAAACCAGTCTAATCATTCTCCTATGACCGTTCTTATGAACAAGGCATTTCCAAGCGCAGAACACTTTCTGGATGTGGGTTTTTTTGGGGTGGGGTGGGGGGACTCTAGAGACTGTTGTGTACGTGAAAATCGCAGGAGTTCAGGAGTTTCAGAATCACTCAAACCAGCCCATCTGGCATCAGCCACCAAAGTCACGGAGATCAGACTTATCCTCATTCTGATGTTTAATGTAAACATTCACTGAAGCTCTTGACCTGTACCTGCATAATTCAATGCATTGTGCTGCTGCCACACAATTTGTAAATTAGAACATTTGCATGAATGAACAGGGTTAGGCGTTTCTTTTAAAGTGGCTGGTGAGTGTATCTGTAACATTTGTATAGTCTTTTATCCTAAAATATAAAAAATAAATGCTCGTGTCTTATAACAGAACGCCCAAGCCAAAGAGCATCACTCTGGAGAAGGGCTCTGAAGGGCTCGGCTTTAGCATCGTGGGTGGCTTTGGGAGTCCACATGGAGACCTGCCCATCTACGTCAAAACTGTCTTCAGCAAGGTATAAATATAAATACTGTCCAAGCATACACGTGGTTCTATATATTACAGTGGTACCTTGAGATACGAGTTTAATTCGTTCCGTGATGGAGCTCGTAATTCAAATTACTCGTATATCAAATCAGTTTTCTCCATTGAAATGAATTGAAATGCCATTAATCCGTT
>JAQMCW010000007.1:10154959-10168177 GCA_030068335.1 Chrysichthys cranchii
AAAATGACCAAATCGTGGCTCGTATCTCAAAAAACTCGTATGTCAAGTCACTCGTATCTCAAGGTACCACTGTATATCTGTCTCAGTACATCTCACCATCTGATGGCACATGTTGAGTGTAAACAAGAGATGGAAGACTGCGTCATCATCTTGTGAATTACACACGAGACATATTGAACAATTTAGTTGCACATCATTGCTCTTAAGTTCAGATGACTCAAAAATATAATCAAAAAAGGACATAAAAACTTTGAAGTATGCTCTATTTCCAATTTTGGTCAAACAAATTTACCAGAACATCAGGTTTAAGGAGAAGTGTATGCTTTGTCCTGATTATACTGCAATCACCAGGAACCAGCAGGGGTCAGACACGAGTAAGACATCACATCCCTGCTGATATCAGATTCAGCATCAGAATCACTTTATTCGCCAGCGCCGATCATATTCTGTAGTTTTCTTTGAGGAAAAATTAATGCACAACTCTAAACAGCTCTTTGATTTGTTTGTCTGTAAGAACCATTAAAGGTTTTATGTATTTATCGTTAACAGAAAGGATTATAAATTAAATCCCTTTAAGAAGCAAAGAACTGTTGAGGAACCCCTTTTCTTGCACGCATGATTTTTAATGAGCTCTGTGTTTTTGATGCCTTTTGAAATCGGGTCATAGAACTTGACTAACACCCAAACATGAACCATTTTTATTGATTCTGTCATTTGCGGACTGATTGTTAATGTTGGTTTGTTGGAGGAAAACTTTCAAAATGGATGTCAATATAAGGTTTTCTCTGAATGCACACAGACATCTCAAAAGTAAATAGATACCCCTCATTATGTTATATCTATTCGGACACCATCCGAACTTAAGATATTATTTTTCATTTCAGATTACAGTATATCATATTACAGCAAAAGAGTTTTGATTTTCAGAAGTCTGATTATCAAAGAGGGCATATTGTGGGTGAGACTGAGGATGGACTTAGCCAGCGTATGATTGCGCAAATCCTTGGGATTCCTCTTGACTCAGTCAACTGAGTGATTTTACAATTTTACAAAAGGAAAGGAATCAACAGCATCCCGCTCAGGTCAACCTAGGACCCCGACAGGTGACTTCAGACTGTCATGTGGATTGTTGAAAAAAATCCCCGTTGTAAGGCTACTGATGTTGCAGCAACATCAAATGAGTTGGAATATTTACATGAGGTATCTCCATCAACTTGGCTTCTACGGCAGAGCAGATAGAAGGAAGGTTCTAGAAATAATTTCATAAATGATGGTGTCTTTTTACTTCTGAGATGTCTGTATACATACTGCAGCTGTCTTTAGGTTTTTAGGTTTTGGAGGACACACAGTATAAGACTAATAATAAATGGAATAAAAGCATAGAACAGAGGACCTTTTGGTGCTATAATATAAATGACAACAAAAGCTAACTTATTTCACAGACATTCCACCACTATTAATGAACCAGTAAACGGAGTAAATGTAAGTATCATGTGTCCTTCCGTGAAGAGAAAATACATAATCACTGAAGAATTGCTGTGTTATAAAGGGCTTAAAACACTTTGGGACATACTGTTATTCTAAAATCACATTCAAGGTGGTGGCAATAAATCCTTCATGTCGCATCATGACACTGGTCATCCTTTTAGGAACTTATGTGTCTTTACACATGAGCTTTAAGTATACAGTGAGATTCCAGTTACTTAAATGCATTTATCTAATGATGTGTTTGGTTTACAGGCCAAAAGAAATTCTCCTGCCTATTGGTTCTGCAGGATGTTCGCTATGATGTGCTGCAATGTAATTAACGTATGCAAAGCAGCCAATCTGCAGCCATAAAAATGCCAGTCTGCAGGCAAAAAATCAGCCATTACATACATCAGCAGATGGAGTAGATCCAATTGGTAAATGTGGCAACACCAGTGACAAGGAGATTTTTTGATACAACAGGGTACAACATTGCCATTCTTACTTAAAAATATAATGTCAGTCGCATGTGCCCTAGATCACCTCCGCAAGTGTCCGAGTAACCAAGTCACAAAACGCATTTGACCCTGCTCACACCTGAGACAGAAGTTTTTTAAGCGTAAATGTGGTGCGATGTGCCATGGAACATAGTGGAAGTTAGTACTTTTGTGAACGGTTAAGATTTTAATAGATAGCTAGTTAAATTTTCTACATAGAAAAGACCACAGCCTTCTAATAAAATGAAAGTCTGTTTTGTGTTCCTGCATTCTTTTCCATTCTGCTAGACAAACTTGTCCACATTCAGTCTGACCACTATTTTATCACGCACCATTCATTTGATAAATGACCTGGAATGTATATACACGGAGTCCTCGGTTTACGGCATCTTCAACCTACGGCGTTTTCGTGGTTACGTCAGTCGTCATCTCCCTTAAATTTATTAAGAAAATCTTAGAGAGAGTTTACATTCGCCGTTGATATTTAAATGAATGCGGCGCTCAGGATTGACCTGTCAACCAAACCCGACAAAGTTCATGCAAACCCTGAGCACAAACGTATGGACCAGATCAGAATCGAGTCCTTCACCACGTCAGCCAATCAGCGTAATTGTTTTTCTTTTTTCTTTTCAGTATCTAGTTGGAGATCCGGGTGCTGTATTAGTCTGTTTTAACATTATACAGTGTTGTACTGTGTGCGAGTTCCGACTAATGGCGAAAATCGTGTTTACGTCGAGCCGTAGGAACGGAACTCCGCCGTAAATCGAGAACTCCCTGTATATACAACATGAATTCTGGTGATGTTGCTAATAAACTGACAACTCGGCATGTATGTATGTAAGAGGAATCTGTAGTTCAGTGTAATAAAAAATAAGACATCCTTTTCTTGATCCATAAGTGTATGCTTTTGCCACTCTTTTGTGCATGTAGGGGGCAGCAGCAGTGGACGGACGTCTGAAGCGTGGAGATCAGATCTTGTCTGTGAATGGAGAGAGTCTGGAGGGAGCAACACATGAGCAGGCTGTGGCCATCCTGAAGAAACAGAGAGGGCTCGTCACACTGTCTGTACTGTCTTAACACAAACACACATTCACACACATCTTACACCTACTGCATTCCTGTCACAAGCCAAGGGGAGGACTCTGAAGCCTGGTGTATACACACAAATGGACATGCATGTCCACACACACACACACACACACACACACATCCCCTAGAGGGAGCATGCATAGCACCATAGTGTTACTGAACTCTACACACTCCTTCAAGTGTGTAGAGCTCAGTAACCCAAACTCCAGAGATCTGTGTGAGAATGAAATTCATCTTAACTCCTTTAATGTGTGCACATTTTAGATCTGTCTCTAAACAAGAAGGAAAAGTGCCCATGACTGAAGTCTTAAATCCTTTTATTTAATTCAGTTAATGAGCAGGCATGAGGCGTGGATGACTCTTGTGTCAACAGCAGCAATTTTATTCATTTATCACATGCTTCCCATGAACACACTAATCAGTCCAAGCCTGTAGCGGTGCAGTTCAGGGTTATGACTCTGTGGCAGATCAACCTTCTGCCTAGAAACGTGAAGAAATTCCAAATCACTGTCTGCTGCATCTGTAGTGAATGTATGCTTACTGTGGACAAACATTTTGACGCATTTCCCTGTCCTGAGATAAGAACAAAGAAGCATTAAAGTCTAACAGTAACAAAATGAAACATACATGAAAGATGTGAAAGAATGTTATCAAAGATGTTGCGTTTCCAGATTTCCAACCCTGGAGCAATACAATAAGTCTTTCTGAATACTTACTTTATTCCCTAAAGATGTCCAAACACTGCACCACATCAAGTCTGTCCTTTAAAAACATAGCCTGATATTATTAGAACTTTAGAGCTTAGTTCTTTACATTTATACACATGTGAAGCACAAAGGTCATTAACTATTAACGCATATGGCTGGAACAACAGCAAACAGGGGTTGGAGAAGGAAACAAAACAACAAGGGCTGACCATGGTGACAATAATCCATTTTAAAAACTGTAAGAAAAAAAGGGTTATCCAGTGTGTTTATATTTAAGAATCATGTACTCCACATCTACTATACAAGGTGTCTTTAACCAACAGTTTCCCTCACACTCATAGTATTGACCTAGAATGTAGATTTTTCTTAACATTTTCAGTTTCTTGGTATTGCTTTATTGAAATTCAGATTTTAATATATAATCATTTTCCAGAACCTCGTTTTGTATAATTGACCCAAAAACCGCCATTATAAGTGAGTCGGGAGTGAACAGGTTTTAAACTTTTCTCATTGCAGAGAAACATGTCAAAATTCTTGTCAGTGTTATTGATGAACTTCCCAAAGGTATTATGTTGAAAAACATAAAAAAAAAATAAAAAAAAAGAAAAAGAAATCAGACCCCCCGCCACACACACACACACACACACACACACAAACTACCACTAGCTTTATGGATTTACATGGAAACACTAATTAATTTCCCTGAACACAGATCTGTCATTGCAATAAAATGTAAATACTGAACACATTCCCAGTTGTCATTTTGGGATATGAATGCAGTGATTCCTCTGTGAATCAAATGAGTGATTAACACACAAACACACACACACACAGAGTTTCACCAGCTGACTGACTGTACACTTTAAATCACTTTGCTTGCTAATAAGAATCAGTCGTCGCTGATGATGTTCATAAACACACGCACACTGTCATATAGAATAACTATAGGGATGAACTGTGATAAGGGATTAGTGCTGAAATGTTATATTTTTGCTAGCCTTAATTAGATCATACTGAGAAATTTTGTTCATTTCTGTTTCTGTTCTAGATGTGCTCTTCATTATTATTGTCTCATCAACACTAGAAGCATGATCTATTGTAGTGAAGTGGAGTAATTCAGAGCACATCGTTCCTGTTTCTGACTGAATAATCATGTCTGACTTCAGCTGTCACATTCACAAAGAATTTTTGTGGACAATTGTTTCATGTTTTTTTTGTTGTTGTTTTTGATTTCTTTCTTTCTTTCTTTCTTTTTTTTTTTACTAAAACTGTCATCAGTGTTTCATCATTTAATTGCACAAATTTTGTCAGTGTAAATATGTAATTTATTTCCTTAATTCAGTTTGATTTTGTAGGACTTTTGAACTAGCATTCCTGTCAACGTTGAAATGAAGATGGTATGTGAAATGTATCATTTTACACTCTGTCTACCACAATATGTGGAAATCCTGTGTCAGCTGGACTCCCGATCTTCAAAAGGAAGTGTGCCAAATTCTTGCAAGGCACTTCTATGACCCCGGGGTTGTAGAAAAGGCACGAGGAGGCTCTCACCAAAATGTCCATGCTGAGGTAAACCGCATCTGCATTAGGGTTGTGCTGGAAACATTTCAGATTCAGCTTTATTCTCAGCTGAGTCAGGAACATCAGAACACTAAGTTGGCCTTTCCCCAAACACACAATGCTCATTTAACTCACTCTAGAGTTTTCCAGTGAGGAGTGTCTGACTCAGAGACCCCTGCAGAGATTTACAGCTAGATCTCAAATGGTATACTTCACATACTTTTAGTGTGAATAGTGTCTTCACACCAGGAAAATCAGCAAGCTGCAATGTGCTATTAAATAACTAGATCATGTACTTATGAAGCTAAAAATGAAAAGTGGAAGAATGAAAACTTTTGAGATATATGCGGTAATTGTATACTGCATTGTTTTTAGAAAGGGGCGGAGCCATCAGATGGCTAATTGTGCAGCAGGTGAGAACCATTCTACACCTTAGATAAATACAGGGTGGTTTTAATGTTCAACATGTTAGAAAATATGTTATAAGCCCAATGGCTATATGCTCTAGTACATACATTGTGCAAGTGTTATTAGTGTATAATGTTAGAAAATGGTGCCTAGTACACCATTTGATAAGCCGTTTTGGCCTTGATAAGTAGCTGATGACTTCAGTTGCGTGTGTTAAATGAAGTAGAATGCTAATCTCTGTAATGCTCTGACTCCGACACTCCCTCTCTAAATGGTCCTAACCTTTCCACTTAATGGTCCTTCTGGAACAAATGTGCAGCACTGTGGTTCCACTGGTAGAGGGTTTTCCCAGAGCAGACATGTCCCTCTCTTCAAGTGTATCCATCGGATTGAAGGGCGTTGTGCCGTAACTTGGCTCCCATGTGCAGACTGTGTTTTCTCCTTGCTGTCTGCCATGAATTCCCTTTAAAGCATACGTCTGTATTCTATGCTTGTTCTCTTTCTCTCTGTCTAAGTCTTGTTTTTTCTCTCTGTCCCCACCCCCTGACAAATACAGAAAAACCTAATGTTAATTGTTCAACTGGAAATGTTTAGTTCGTCGGTCTGTCTTTGTGAAATGATCATGTAATGTCAAATTCCAAAGAAACCATGTCGAGATTCATTTATATTAGATAATAAGAGATGATCTAATAAACCTGATATCTACATTTACCTGCTCGATCTCTTTGTTTGTTTGCACTCACATTATTTATACCGTGGTGCTGCTGACTATTTAATTATGATTGGTCAGAAGGTGTTGAATCATTTTCTCTAGTAACATGGCTCAGACAAGAGTTTCAGCCACAAACTTTATAGTGATGCACTCATTATCATCTGTTAGCATTTCTAAAGTAATAACTAGGTACTTGTATTGCAGATGCTCCACCTAAATGGATTTTAAAATGTGTGATTTGTGATTTCTCTGTAATATGACAGCCTTTAATTTTTTGTCTTATTTTTCTTCAAGAGAGAATAAAAGAGAGGCTGTTGTGTGAACAACCATTTAAAACTGCTATAACATAAGTGATCTCACAAATGATATCTAAATCCAAACATGCTGGATCCACTTCATCAGGTTCCTCATGAACTCCTTGTCAGTCCCACTTGTATGTCAGATCAAGTGTGTTGAAATCAGCCAAACCTTGAAACCACGCAGGATGGTGTCTTCCCTAGACTGGAGTTAAGAATTTCTGCTCTAAAATCACATCACATCATTTGAATATTTGACGTTGGTTTTGTAGAAAATGCTAAAGAATGACTGGCTTTTTTGTAGCACTATTCACTGTTTTGAGAACATTAAGCAGACATTAAGCACTGGGTTCCTGTGATTTAATGCAGAATGGCAGTTTTTTTTTCTTTTTCATATTTTGACATATGGCTGTTCTAGCCACTGTAGTATCTGTAAAAACAATTCTGGATTACAGCATATTGAATTCAGTTACAGTACCACAGAGAAATAATGAATAAAATAATTTTACATTCATGTAAATTCATTCATGGGTATAACCTTTGCTTATGGTTATTCAGTCCACTGATTATCCCATTAGCACATAGTGTGATGACTGGTAGGAAATTTATTTGAAATTGTCTCATATGTCTTTATCCATTAATGTGTGTTAAGTGTATAAATGTGTAAGCGAAACATTAATGAAAACTTTTACATCCCTAAGGTGGATTAGTGTTTATGCCTGGACACCATGCTGCATCCAACAGACTGTTGACCATCTTCCCAGATTCACATGACTGTCACGTTTTCTTCACATTTGTGAAAAGTCACGTTCTCATAAGCATCGTAGTGTTCATGACTCCTGAAAATCAGAACAAGGTCAGTTATATAGCATTCAGTTATGTGGATTGTGGTGTGATTTATTATGTTTATTGATCTGAAAGCATCATAAAATTTAAAATCTTACCTGACTGAATCAAGAGTTGCGTTTGACCCATTGGTCATGGTATATTCATTGGCGGTTACATCGACCTTTTCCTCCTGGCTGTTTTGGCTAATAGACAAGTGAGAAAAGGTGTTGACTCAGGGAGTTACTGATTACTCTTTCAGAGACATTGCAGGTGCTTAAGCCTGCACACTGAATGTAGAACTGATGAGTGTTGAAACGTCCTTAACATTAAAAATCTGGCTCTAGCATCGTGCTTCAGTGCAAGCCACCAGAGTTGGGTTTTTCTTAACTGAGCTGAGATATAGATGCAGGCTGATTTAATGCTTTGGTGATTACCTTGAGTCCTCACACCAGGCTTTGTTGACAAGGAAGGCAATAAAGACCAGGAAGAGAAACACAGCAACAGCGATGATGCCAGTGAGCCAATTTGGTAAAGCTTGCTCAGCACTCTCTAGCACACATAGACCACACTTCAGAAATGAAAAACTTTACATGATTATCTGTAAACACATCCCTGTATGTCCTGATAATAATACAGGAGAGGGTATACACATATTTACATGAGGCAGAGATAGAGAAATGAATGCTTTGTTATATATCTAATTATTCGTCTTTATTCGTCATCTTCCGCTTAATTCTGTTCAGGGTCGTGGGGGGGAGCTGGCGCCAATCCCAGCTGGCATCGGGTGAGAGGCGGGATACACCCTGGGCAGGTCAACAGTCTCGCAGGGCAACACAGAGAGACAGACAACCATTCACACTCACATTCACACCTACGGGCAATTTAGAGTAGCCAATTAGCCTAATCCCCATTGTGCATGTCTTCGGACTGTGGGAGGAAACCAGAGTACCCGGAGGAAACCCACGCAAACAGGGGGAGAACATGCAAACTCCACAAAGAAAGGCACCCGTGCCGAACACGGGGCTCGAACCCAGGACCTTCTTGCTGTGAGGCGACAGTGCTAGCCACCGTGCCGCCCTATCTAATTATGACAGTAGTTAATTAAGGCTCACACAAATGCGTATAGGTTAGTTTCCAGTTTCAGTGTTTTGTAACACAATTAAAGCTGGAACTTTCCAACACAGGAAAGTCTTCAGAAGAGAGCAGTTTGTGATTTTCAGTAACCTAATAAACTCATATTGTATCTTATTAACTTTGTGAGAGTATGACAGTTTATAGTTGCTAAAACACAAGTGAGAACATGAACTAGCTTGTTTTGCAGCTGATAACACAACATTCAATCTAACTATAAATGGTTAAAAGATTCAGCAAAATATAATTAATTTTAACATTTTACATTAAAGAAACATACATTTTAATAAAAAAAATTACAGAATATGCTCCTACAGGAAAATAATCACCTTCAGGGTGATAACATCGCACCTCACTATCATTTGCTGATTTTTTTTTTTTATTTCTTGAGATGTTAAGATTTTTTTCCCAGCAAAAGCAGAAAGAAAATAATTATATTTATATTTCAGTGCTATTTAAGATTAAAGATCTTAATTCATTCTTGCATTAACATGATAAAATAATGTTTTAAAAAAATCTCACCAGCTTGTGCTGTAACAACTCCCAGCGTCAGCAGCAGACAGCAAAGCACTCGGACAACTTTTCCCATTTCAGATCTTTTCTGAACTAATACTACTGAATGAAAAGGAGTGTTACATCAATAGTTATGGTCTATAATGTGATGCACCAATTAAATGCAATAGAGTTCTATTGTCAGTGTCTCACACTGACTAGTAGAGTCATATGAAGCTACCCATGCAGTACAGACACGGACACACACACACACACACCCCTTGTACGAAGTCAATCATTTACCCACTCCATCAACACAGTCATTTTAGAAAAAATCATTCTAGTATTTGACATCTTGTTGAAGTGGGCTTTTTTGTGCATTTTATCATAGCCACTTGGATCAGTATTTCTTTTTAGTAATCCCACATTCTCTGTGTTCACTGTTTTGCTAGTCTTCAGTAGTGGTGCTCACATCGCTCAAGGAAGTCATTCTCCACCAAAGCAGGAAGCTCATAAGTAAGTAAACACATTCCATTGGCCCATGAATGTGAGCAGTTATTTGAGGACTTTGTCTCTGTTGTGTGTGTGTTTTAGTTGGTAATACATCACTATGAATCACACTAGAAAAGCACTCTTGCATGTCTTCAGAGTTGTACATTAGCCAATCTTAGAAGAAACATGTTCTAAGCATGTTGTTTGAGCATGATCTGTCATGGAGGTGTTGCTAAACTTTAGTTCCCATAGAAAAGCAAAGGTGATGGTGATGGTGTGTACATGTCGAATTCATCATGTGCTAAGGCGCAATATCTAAAAGATAAGAAGATGCATTACATGCAGATAAGAAAAATTAGATGCATATTTTTTTAAAAGGCTAAGGAGAAGCCATGACTGTGTGAGAGGCTTGATTAACAGAGCAATGTGCAGGGCATGGGGGCGGGGCTGAGGGATAGCAGGATCCGCCCTCTCAGCACTCAGGGGACTCATGAGCATCCTACAGTCCTGAGGAGATGGGTCTGTCTCCCCAAGGTCATTTCAGGACCAGCCAAATTAGCAGCTCTTTATGACTAGCCAAACTGTCCTGCCCCCTCTTTAACACATACACACACACACACACACACACACACACACACACACACACACAGTGGACTTCTCCCCAGGGGAACATGCAGCGGTGATGGCTGAACAGATAACCATGAGAGCGCTGTGTGCTGGATCTTTCCAAAGCAGCACTCTGAGAACCAGTGGCCACCAGGTTTCACTGGAACGCGCTTGGCCCTTGGTGGACTGAGGGAGGGGTCGGTTAATTGAATCCTCTCCTCCCCCATATACTTATCTGTAATAGGCAATGATGTTTTTTTATCCAACCATGAGGACGTCCTTTGTTGTCACCGGACTCCTCTGAGATCCATCAGTCTCTCCATGCTTCCATGTTTGTGTCGCTCTGTCTCACACTGGGTTTCTGGTGGGAAAAAGAGGAGGAGTGTGTGCTGCAGTTAATTAAAAAGGGAAACGCTGCTGTCAAACTCTAGTCAAAGAGAGCGCATGTTGAATCCATCATGTTCAACGTTGTTTTGAGTGGCGAGATGCACAGACAAGATGAATAGAGGGGCTTAATAGAATTAGATTGTGCTGCAAGTCATTGATGATGGGCATAATCTGTAGTGAGATATAAAGTAAACACATTTGACAGGTGTTTTTAGTATTCATAACCAGTAATAATTTTCAGAGGAGAAAAAAGGGATTAGGAATTCATTGTCCCAGTTCACACAAAAATGGTTGGTAAGACAGTGTTGATCAGTTTTCTATAACGGCGACTCTGACAGTAATTCTGGCTGTAAGAATAATCACAAGTTTATATTAATGCACTTGTTCTATTACATTATTGTTTCTAACAACAATTTACATGGGATTTGTATGATCAATGCTCCACCTAAACAAATGATAAAAATAAACATCTATAATTTTTTATACTGTATGTTGAAAATTGATGAAAGTTATGGAAGGAGTCTCCAGTGTCATCGCACTGTAACAGTCAGAGAGGGATTTGTGGTTTCTGTCTGACAAATCAAGCTGTGTATTTTGTTCTGTTAAATTGAAGAGAGGGAAAAGGGAGGCTCTTGAAGGAACAACCATTTACAACTATTTAAACAGGTGAAATTTCCAGCATGTTCTTTAACACGTAAAAATTGTTAGCATTGATAGATTGTATAAGAATAATAAGTTGCATGTTGATGTACCATTGTAAAAATCATCATCAATTTGTGCCAAGCTGCATCACACCATCCTGCACTGTTTTATTCTTTATGTATTCAACATATCATTCATGCCCAAATACACTTCTGTTGCTGTGAGGAAAATTTCTGCATCGATATATACAGTATGTGTGACTATTGTCAAAGATTGGTACAAGGACTGCTGATATTTTTGTGTTTAAGCACAGAGGAGAAACATGACAAATGGTGTATAGAGTGCCATCTCGTCAGAGTGTCCTCTGTATGTGATGCTGTGTGTTAATAAACCACTCAGTCAATAACACTTTCTTTCTGCATGAATGGCTGATGGCCAAAGTGCAGCTTACTGAGTCCCCACTGCAACACTGAGGAGGTCTGTCTCTGTACTACCTCCTCTTGCTTTAAACATGCAATTACACTCTCTCAGGTGTGGACACCTCCCTACTAATTACGTCTTGCTGTGAAGATTTTAGAGAAATCCCATTAAGTTTTATTAATTCTGTAGATACTTTTATGTAATCAAAGCACACAGCTGAGTAGTTTGGGTTTAACAGGTCGTAGATTTAGTCAGCCATCATGCTAGTTTCTAGAGCGAAAGCTTAATTTTTGCTTCATTAATAACATTTGTACAATTAAGAAATATAGCACAGCATGTTGGCTCTGAAAACAGTTCTAAAAACAAGACATTATAATCAAGTAATTGACATTAAATTTTGTCCGTCTGCAAAAATAGTTCCCAAAGAAGCCACAGCTGGATAGAATGTTGGGTTGCCATGCCAACACACAACCTTGCAGTCAGCCCTTGGAACATGTAGTAACAGTTTCAGTGTAATGAACTATGGCCAGCATTGGAATTTTATGCAGCAGAGTCAGAGAAGTGGAGTGATTTACACAATGAACATGTGCTGTTATGCTTAACATCAAAACTCATGGAACGTCACTTGTCCATCAAATTAGTGGACCAGAACTGAATGTGGTGCAATATTGATTGTCACCATCAAATATGAGTGTCATGCAGTGTCAGGTACTGAGAGATAGATACTGAGCAACTTGACATGCTTTGATTTTCATCAGACTTTTCATTCATGTGCACAACTTTCGTGCTAGATGGAAAGATGTTTAGCTGTCCATAATGAATGATCTCCTGATTTAGGCAGTAATCTGTGATAAAGATCCAGGAAGAAACAAAGACAAAGAATCTCTGGATGAATTTTAAGTTTTAAAATGAAATATAGAGAGAACACTACGCAATCATTTTAGAATAATTCATTTGTGTGCTTCTTATTTCCATGTAAAAAAAAAAAAAAGACTTGGATAACAAATGGAACAACAAAAGTTTCCTGAAGGTAAATATTTAATTATTTAGTATTTTCAAATCTTAAGAGAAATCCACACTCAGAATTGGACTTAGACCATAATTTTGTTCACAGAATTAATAATAAATGAAGAAATTTAATCTAAAATATTTTTTTGACATAGCTCTCTACCCTATACAATACATCTCCCACATGTTGAGGGTATTATTATTATTATTATTATTATTATTATTATTATTATTATTTAGAAGTAGTAATAGTACATCATATGTATGGTTTCTTTATATGCATTTAATTTTCCTTTATCTTTTAGCTACATGAGTCTCATTGCTCCAGTGCAAAAGTAAAGATGCAAATTAAAAATAATTTGCCCTAAAGAACGAGTAAACATATAGAGACTAAATATAATTGAAACCTCTGAGATATCACAGATATTTGGAGTTGAAGATATGAAATGGAACTTTGAAAAAAAAATTAAATAAAT
>JAQMCW010000007.1:10168277-10188277 GCA_030068335.1 Chrysichthys cranchii
TGAGTGTATATTCTCAGTGACTGGGAATTGTCCTTGGATCGCTTTTTCACATTCCCTCTCTGCAGTCTCTCGAGACCAGTCAGCCCACCAATGACTTTTTTATTGGCTTTGATGCTTATCAGCAATTTAAATCCATAAAGCCAGACCACCGCCTCAAATAATAATGACCCACTCTCACCCTGCCACTTCAACACCCACGGTCTCTTTGCCACTGAGTGTCTTTAGTCTATTTTAGTCCAGTTTTATCGTGTCAGAGCAGGTATGGTGATGCTTTACTGCATACAGTTCTGTTACTGTGAGTTTGATGAATCAATAAAGCATAACCATCACCTGTTTATATATATTCATGTATGGTATAAGTGTTTTATACTTTAATACATTTTTATATGTATATGCAGAGCATTTTTACTGTGATGCGCTCACATTCACAGTAATAGAATTAAATATGAATTTTATATATTATTCACTTTTTCATTAGAGTCTAAAATCTCAGCTCCTTACATAAGTTACTTAAAACATTTGTGTTGCATCACATTAATTATTTTCGGTTTGATTATTAATTAAATAACATTAATCTATGAAATGTACTACAAAATATAAAAAATCTGATAAAAATATAAATATTATAATCCATCTGGATATTAAAGCTATGAAGCATAGGAACCCAAATATTCTATTTCAGTAATTCAGTGCAATAAAAAAAACCCAACTCAGATCTATTTAAATAAATCTCAGCAGGGTGAATAATAACAAAAAGCAGTTCTGGTTTCATACTAGTGACAGGAAGGTGATGAGTTCAAATACCAGGACTTGAGGAAAACCCATAGCGCTGAACTGCTCAGCTTTATGTTCAGATCCGGATTAAAGAGGCAGTTGAGTAATAATACAGTCAGCACAAGAATTATTGGCACCCTTGGTAAAGATGGTTGTGGAAAAATGTCTTTGTTAATCAGCTTACTCATAAAGAGAAATGTCTAATTGAAAAAAAATCATTTAATTTTCATATATTTACATATTTTCAATTGTTTTTATTTATATATAAATTTTATGCATTTTTTTTCTTAGGATAAATGTACTTTAGTTAAAGCTAAGATTTCTCTCATATTTCTCAGTGTAAGTTTAAACAAAATTTTTTAATATATATAAATCTTTTCTTAACATTAACAATGGTTTGAATAATTGTGGAGCTGTGTATATGTTCCGAATTTACATGTATGGAATTAGATTTTTACCTGAAAATGATCTATGAGGTAATAAATTCTGCTTGTATTGTGTGTCTCTTTTTTAATACTGGTGTCAATTGTGCACGCATATGTAAAATTATGAAATACAGTTACACACACACACACACACACACACACACACATTCAGCATGCTGGCTGATTAACCTGAAGTGACATAATGGAGAAACGAAATGGCCTCTAGCTCTCATGAACAGATTCATGGCATAAGTGGCACTTAATTAAAAACAACTATCTTATTTTATCAGTGCTTTGTATTCCTAATAAGATGGTGAAGTGCCGTGTGTGTGTGTGTGTGTGTGTGTGTGTGCGTGCGTGTGTGCGTGCACGTGGGTGTGTAAGAGAGGGACATATACACACACACAAAAAAAATTATATTCGACTTCAGACCTGTTTGTTCATTTTTATTTTATGTTCTATAAAATTCTGTAAGATATAACATTGCATGTTTTTATAGATTTCATCTTCACCATACAACAAAGGTCTGTCTACTAAATATCACATTAAAATAACAGCTTTGTTGTTTTTTAATACACAAAAAAAAGAATTAAAGGTACCAAGACTGGTTACTCAATAGTCTGCTGAAAAAGCAGATCAATTGGATAAAATTTAAATACAGTGATAGCACACTTACTGGATTCTTTAAGAATGATTTAGGGAGGGATATGATGGACAGAAGAAAAGAAAAGGAGGTGATATTCATTGTACCATAATCACAATGAAGATGAACTCTACGGATGTGTGGGGTTCGGCTTTAGATACACATGTACAACATTTTGTTTATTTATGTACACTTGGAGCATCACACTTGTACCTCTGACCATCACAACCTTCTACCTTGCATGTGTGTGTGTGTGTGTGTGTGTGTGTGTGTGTGTGTGTTTGTGTGTGTGCGCACAAATGAGTGTATAGGTTTTATCAAATAAGGCCATACTTAAATGCCATTTACAAAATGGCAGCTTTTGATTTGCATTAATTTAGCTGTTATTGTGGGTCCAGTTATTAACATGAATATAATACAATATCCTGTACAAAAAAGTGTCTTATTGACCCCCAGCACCAGTAATAGTACTGTCCAACATTTCCCATACTGATGGATGATTAAGGAAAAAATCCCTGGGATATTCAATGGGATTTTCCACACACAGCATTTTAAAAATCACTCAAAAGTGATATCAAGTGTACCTGACCAAATGATGGAGCTGAATTCTAGAAAGGGTACCATTCAGAAAACCTGGCCTGTGTTTCAGATCTATGCTCTCTTTATCTCATGAACCAAAATCTACCATTACGCTTCCCCCGTACCAGCGTTTACCCATAGGGGGCAGCGTCCAAAATGGAGCGGAGCACAAGACATAAAGAAAAGGGGGAAACGACAGTCATGACTGCACACAACATGAACATCATCACAGGTCCATCAGCTTCAACAGCTTCCATGAAGCTCTGTATCCACTCCACAATGTTTTGCTCGAGTCTCTTTCTCCATTCGCACTCAGTCATCGCTGGTTACTGGTGTCCACGGTCACGGCTGAGTGGTGCAGTCCTCGCCCAGACGGTCTGGACTCCACAGACGAGTCCTGCTCCTCGGTGAAGCTTTCTGGGCTTCCTTCTCCATCCAGCAGGCTCCCACAGCTGGAGTTTGGACTCAGCATGTCCTGCAAGAGGTCTTCCCTCACCAGACCCCCGTCCCGCACACGAGCCACAGCCTCTCCACCCATCACATCTTCCTGGTCGTTTAACAGCTTGGCCAGGAAGTTGATGTACTTCATAGCCAGACGCAGGATCTCGTTCTTGCTCAGCTTCTTGTCGGGAGGATGAGTGGGGATAAGCTTGCGCAGCTCAGCGAAGGCACCATTTACATTCTGCTGCCTCCAGCGCTCACGGCTGTTTGTGAAGATGCGCCGCACGATCTTTGGCTGTGAACCTGAAAATTGAGAAATGGAGTGAGCAAGGTATACAAGGAACGACACTGGCGATGTCTGATCATCGTGATATTGCCTTTAAAAATCTCTCTCTTTTTTTAAGTACAGGTGACTCCAGCTCAAGCCAGATACATACGGTGCTTCTTTTCGACTGTTACTTTATACCATTTATAGCAGACCAGAATCTCCTAACAGTATCTCTGATTGGCTGACCGGCTTGAACGGGACTCGGCTTGTGAATCCACCTCTGGTGCCGAGTCCCTTCTCTCTTCAGCTCACCGATAGATAAGCTCTTTATCTCAACCTATTTAGCAAAGAATTAATTAACCTTTCTATTATCTATGGCATTTTACATTCAATTATTCAAGCTCATTTCTCATCCTAGACAGCTCTTTTGGAACACAACCAGCTCTGTCTCACATTGCAGTTAATAAACTGAAGACTGAGCGCATGGTAAGCTACTCAGCTTGGATACATATTATTAATCAAGCAGAATAATGGACCATTTTATTAGAAAGCTGCAACATAGCAGCACATTTCACACTTGAATGAGTGTTGCATTAAGTTTTTATTCTAGGCAAACATTTTTGTACTCTGTGCGTTTCTGCTCCTGCATCCTTCTCTCAGCTCACAGCCGAGCACTTGGATACACAGTTTGCATTTTTATGGCTGGCAGCACTGAAGCTCCTATCATCAGCACCCAGCAAAATCTGTAGGTTTGGTTTTACTTCTATATGGTGTTGAATTAAAGCATTGTGGGTATATATTAACACTGTGATAATTCAACATTCCCCAATTCACTGAGTCCTGCCCACCTCACTGCTGTGTGCTGACAGAATGAAATGCATTTTCATGAATTATTTCATGAACATAAGAGATCAGAGCCACCTTTAATGCACTGGCACAGCTTATTATTTACTGTGAGCTGCTTTTCCCCCCAGTAACATTTTAATGTTTAAGGATCCTTTAACTAACATTAATGAATTAACAGGGGAATTAATAAGAGGAAACCCTGAGCTTCAACATTAATACACCATCACTGAGTGAAATTCATCCCACAGTCCAAACCAGCATGAACAACACCTTAATGAACGTGTGTGTGTGTGTGTGTGTGTGCGTGTGTGCGTGTGCGTGTGCGTGTGCGTGTGTGTGTGTGTGTGTCAAAATTCAAAACTAAGACTGAAAAGAAATGTTTAGGGTCGACACAAATTGAGTCATTCCTAAACATTTTGAACATTTTTAATATTGCTCATGTATGTGGACTTGTTTTGGGTCGTGGACTGAATAAACAGTCAATGCAGGTGTATTTCAATAAGATTTACACAACCGGCCACAGCTGTGTTCATTTGAGTACATTGCTCTTTTGTGGTGTATTAATGCTGAAGTGCCTGTTATCTAATGCACAAAATCATGTTATTTACCATAACGGTGTTACAACAGTGTTACCTCTTTTTCCATGTAGCTATGATTTCCCCAGTATGTTAGTGAGTAAACAGCGTTTCATGGTGAAAAGTCTGAACAGGATTATCCAGTAGCTACACTAGGCAGGGTGAGGAGACATGATTGAACCGGCTACAAAAATATTACCTGACATTAAGCCCGTATTCATCATTATGTCTATCAGGTGTTCATTGTTTATATAATCATAAAACTCACAATAGTAACATTGCATTATGGTTATAGTAGAGAGGATCTACATCTCTCCCAATTCACTGTCCGGGGAAATCATTTTAGGCTGCATCCTTGATTAAAACTTGCATGTAGTTCATTTTATTTTGTGCAATTTTAGTTTATTTCGTTTATTTCCAAATACATTAAATGGACTATATAAATGGAAATTGCACATGAGCGGTGCTGAGGCTTTTACTGTTTGGGCTGATTTCAGGAGAAAGAAGGATGGAGAGTGAAGGGATTGAAATAAAGAGAAAGCCAAAAGTCACAGCCAAAGAGTGGCTTACCATACATAGAAAGATCTAACATAGTCCTACCATCGTTGATCTCGATCTCGTAGGGCGCAGCTCTGCGTTTCAGGCGGTTACTGGGGTACATGCCGTACTGCTCCGCGTCCCCGGCGAAGCCACTGCACCGGAAATGAGGTAAACCGCCATGAGCACAGCTGACGCAGGGTTAGTGGTGTCATAATGCTAACAGTGTATGCTTTAGAATGCAACTTAAACACTAGAAAGTGCAAGGTAGGTTCAAATCATGTCAGATGACAATAGCAAAAACCAAAAAACCCCAAACCCTTCAGCTACAGAGTGCCCTCTGTGGTAACTATGGTGATGAGGTTGTCTCGCTGTCATGGGATTGTGCATTAACACTGTCTGCGTTCAGGGAGGTCTGGGAGCCGTTTCCAAAATCCGTAGTTTTTATTCTGTGCTGTGTTATTTGGAGTACAACACAGCGAACCCCGTGAAAGCCTTGCGTTATTCGTTTCATTTTACATTTCTTTTTTTTCTTCAGGAATGAAAATGAAATGTATTGTCATTCAAAGCTAAGTGAGTTGCAGTCACTTGGACACTGTTGCTGTAAGGCACACAGTAGTGTTACAGTAGTGGATGTGTGGGATTCGTTATCCCATCTCAAGTGAAATATTCTTCTCATAAAAATTACAGCAATATTAATAAACACGTAAATGGCCAGCGGGTTAATGTTCGGCTACTGAATTTCATATTTTCTAAAAAACCAAAAACAAATAAACAAACAAACAAACAAAACAAAAACAAAAACAAATAACAAACCAAAAAAAAGAGTAGTTTTCATTGGCTCATTATATGTTCTTGGCTTCCTACAAAAAGGTTCTACTTAGACCCATATGTGACTCTGCTCCTTAAGGTTCCCCTGCACTGGGAAAGAGTCCAGGCTACAAGCACACACTCTCACACAAACGGCAGCCTTATAACTCTCCCTTTTCTTCACACCAGGCTGGTAGCCTTATCTTATTTCTTTCTTTCTTTTTTTTTTTTTTACCTTTCTGTGTCAATCTCCTAGCCACTTGAATATACGTTTTTAAATGTAATTAGATTATTTCTCATTAGTAACGCTTTTAATAGGCACTGTATCCCTACATGCCCCTTTCTAGGTAAGAGATCCATTTAAAGGAAGGACAGGTGCAGTCCTAAGGGCGCCACCCTGCAGACGAGGACAGGTATAGTTTAGTATCCTATTTCATTTAGATTGCGAATAATGAAATAAGCAAATCAGACTCGCACTTTAAAAACAAAACAACTTGCAATCTCACAACAATAACAGCATTATTCTAGTCTAACATAACTAGTGCATGAAGCAGAGGTGTGGAAGAGAGCATCCCTGTGATAGAGTAGTAAACCCCGGAGCTGACCTGTTGAGAGTGGCGAGCGGTTGCGCCATGTTGCTGTAGAGCATGGCGCGGGCGGGCAGAGCAGGGAAGGCGGCCGGGCTCAGCTGCACCATTCGCTTGGCTTCGTTTGGCGGCTCCCTCGGGGGCAGCGGCAGAGGAACTGGTGGTCTGCGCAGCTCGGTGGTCTGCACCGTGTGTCTGCCGTCCGCCTCGAGCTCAGCGCCTTTTATATCGCCTCTCGTGGCCAGCTCGATCACTGCCACTTCCTGTTTTGGCTCGCTGCCGCCGTGCGCCGTTTCCTTGGCAACGCCGTTAAGGAGGAGGAGGTGGGCTGTTCTCCGCGCGCCCTCAGCAGACTCGGGCTTCGTGTTGGTTGTGATGGTGGTGGTCGTGCCTTCCTGTTTCCCGTGCGCCTCGCCCTCCTCTCCAGCGGTGTCGCGTCCTGGTGAGCCGCACTCCTCCTTCTGCTCGTCCTCAGCGCCCGGACTGGCGCGCTCCCGTTTCAATTTCTCCATCATCCTGTCCTCTGTGTGTGTGTGTGTGTGTGTGTGTGTGTGTGTGTGTGTGTGTGTGTGTGTGTCGCCCAGACTCTCGCACAGGAATGAAAGCAGAAGTGTGGCCACCAGTGCGGGATGCTAATGGATAACCCAAAGACTCCCTGTCGCTTCCCTTATAGGCACCTTAAAAAAAAAAGTGAGAATATTTTCGATCACTGGAGAATATGTTTACATCGAACAAAAAAGATGCTCGACTAAAAGAGGTCCAGCTGACAGAGCAGCCCCGTGCACTGCTTCGACTCACTCTCGACAGTCCTGTGCGCGCGCCTACACTGCAAACACTGACAGTTGAGCAGTACAGTATCTGACAGCATGAGGATGTGAGTGTGTTACATAGCACAGCCCATGCACATCATCACACACTGTATACTAATGTGCTCAGGGATTTACTCTAAATATAGGAAGGCTAGATGTAGGCCAGCTTGGTGTAGTGTAGTCCACCAGCATCAGGGCACTGCTAGCTTGCAAAGTACATGCACCTATCATTTTAGACCAAATTCGTAAATATTTTCGTCTATATGTTTCATGTAGTTACACACATGGGCGTGTATTATGTATAAATTATTCTCGTCAGTGTACCTTATTTGAAATGGTTTTGATTTGTTTTGTTTGTTTGTTGTTATTTGTTTTTTTTTAACAAGAAGGAATCAGCAGCGGCGCCGGCGCGTGCACATCTAAAGCTGAATCTGTGACATAAATATTGTCATATGGCTTAGACTCGTATAAGGACCAAGTGTCTTCTATTCCTTTGCGTGACCTTGTTCCATCATATCAATATTCTGGTCATGGTGTGTGTAGATAAGGGAGCCATACCAGTGTCTCAGTCGACAGGGAGCTTATCTCTCCAAAACAGTGTTTCTTGGGTAGAACAGAATATCATTTGAACCCGCCCCGCTGTATAGGCCCCAGTGCATCTATAATCATACTGTACCATAATGGAGTGCTTTTACCATACATGAGCTTTGTTTATTGTGCACACTCAGAGTGGAATAAAAGCGGGGCTTGTTAATGATGCTCATAATTCATAACACGCATGAGTGTTTGATCATGTTATTAACGCAGAACTATCGCATTGTTGCGTATCACTTG
The DNA here is from genome assembly GCA_030068335.1 of Chrysichthys cranchii. Classification (NCBI taxonomy): domain Eukaryota; kingdom Metazoa; phylum Chordata; class Actinopteri; order Siluriformes; family Claroteidae; genus Chrysichthys; species Chrysichthys cranchii. The sequence goes on from JAQMCW010000007.1 coordinate 10,176,406, forward strand.
CGCAAATTGTCTGTTTAAATGCGCGAAGCTGTCCAGTTAATTTTACATCCACTTCAGCTGGATGTACTGCAGCCATTTACAATTTAACATGTACAGTTTTGAAAATATATATTTTTTTCATTAAAAAAATTGGCCACTGAAAATGCATCCGATGGGGGATTTGAATGGTCTAATATGTCAAATTAATTAATTCATGATGGTTTGGCGGGCTGATTTGATTTTTATTCGAAACTGTAAAAATGCGTGATGAAATAAAAAGGCTTACAGGATACACGGATCGATTTAAAATGATTTGGCTTCTTGAAGCCCAGACTTGCTAAAATATTAATTGGCGCTTAAAAATGCACTAAATTTAATTACTTTATAATGAATAATGAAAAATATATGTAAAACAAACAAACAAACATCTGTATCACCTGTCCAAAACGCACTGCTCAGATTGTCTCTAATAATAATAATAATAATAATAATAATAATAATAATAATAAATACGTGTGCAAATTGTTTTTTTTAATAAAAATAAGTCTTCTTAGTAATTTTTTTCGATCGAATGATTTTCCTGTTATGTTCTATTGTGCTGTCCATAACACATACGAATAAATAAATAAATAAATAAATAAACAAATACCGGCATGAGAGTATTTAAGGCGACGAACACAGCTTGAGAAATTCTACAGTTTGTGTAAAATTGGTTTCAGGTTATCAGGGGAAGGTCGACCTGAATCGCAGTGCTGTTCAGGATATTGTTTAATATTGCTTTTTGCCTGTAGTGACTGCTTTGTTTAGCCGGCTCAGCAGCCTCAGTCTCGTTCGATCAAAAAAGGTGACATTTAAAACAATCCCAGTATCATAGATGGCATCGAATCACCTGCTTTTTCTTCCTCGTATTTTGCAGCAGAATTGCATTTTGACAATTAACTTCAAAATCCACATGCGATAAAGCCTGGGCCTGGAGCTGCGGGACTTCCAGCGCAATTTAAGGAGGAAAATAACAAAATCGAATTGGAATCACATGTAATCTATTAAATGACCATACCACGTAATTAACAGCAATTATTAGTCTTTGTCTGAAATAAAGAGCTCTGAAACGTGTTTCTGAATATGTAGCTGGATATATTGGTCTTACCGTGCTCGGGCTGTGGTCAGTGTGAGTGTGTGTGAGGAGCCATTTTGTGCAGACTCGTCCATGTCTGAGGTTTTTTTTTCCATGCACTGTGTGGAAGTGGGAGTGAAGCTCTCTATAATCACCCCTCACACACTGCACAACAACACAGGGGCAAATATGGCTGTGCCAGATAAGGGCTCTGAAGCCATTACTTATCGAACCGTTCCTTATTATTTTTTTATTATTAGTGGTATTGTCATCATCGTTGAAGGTAAAGCTGATGGGGAAGGGGGATATATAGACTTTATTTTGTGAATGGATATGCATAGATAAATAGGTATCTATGAGAGGGAAATGATTTTAACATGTATATAGGCAGGTGTGCAAAACTCCCCCTAAGGGAATAAAAATGATAAAACAAGAGAATGCATTTGAGGAAGGTGTAATGTCAGGGCGGGATAAAGACTCGGAAAAGTCGTCTGGGACTGGACTTTTGCATCTGTATTATGTTGTAATAAAATATAATTCAAAGATGGGTTGTAGTAAAAAAAAAAATAATAATAATTAGTTGTATAGTGCACTCCATCGCCCATGTAAAAATCTAACACGTGTTGTGATAGGTCAGAGCTCCTAAGTAATTCTAAACGATTTGTTTTGGTCACTAACATTAAATTTAGAATGACACCTCTTAGGGATTTTATTCGATTAAAATATTATCTTAGAATATTCTAAGTAGCCTCTGCATAGCCCAATGTAGATTTAATAGGCAAACGATATAAAGTGCAATACAATGAACAGTCCCTAAATTTTTGTCCATTCAGCATTTGTGGAAGATAAAATTCAATGCTCTCATTCTGATGCTGATTTCTTTCTAGGAAGGGACAAACTGTCCTGATGCCTGTTCATGTGGGGTTTAGGTTCCTCAACATGATGATAACATGGTGATGATCTTGACCTTAAAGTTGAAACTGAGTAAAATCATTAGCGACTAACTGTGCGCTGGGTGAGTTTAGTTTGACATAAGATGATGGCCTTCTAAACGAAATGTCTCACTTGATCATTCATTAGCATAATGCGCTATTGATTGCCATTAGAGTAATGCTACAATTACACACGGTAACAGAAACAGTAACAATATTAACACTCATCATTATCATCACTGTAACGATAACTCAGGTTCGCGCATGTTCGAAAAGACGTTTTCGGAAAACTGTACTGCTACAGCCCAGCATTATGAACATATCTTCCTGAAAAAAAAAACATAAGCATAAAATAGGCTTAAATAAGAGGTGAAATCAGCTCAGTTATCGGAGAGCCTTTGATCTCTTGTCTTTTGTTAGTTCATTGCTGCGGATCTGAGTAATTTGGGAAGGATGCCCAGGGGAGATTCGCTGATGTGCTGTGAATCCCGGAGCTGCAGCTTGCAGGCCGCGATAAGACCGTATCAGAGCTACCGAGAGCCCGAGCTCATCACACCGAGGATGAGCCCCACCGACAGACCAGCGTTTAACATCACTGAGGGAGCTGAACATGCAGGTACTGTACACCCACCAGCAGCCACCACAGAGCCACTACAGTAATGTATACTGACAGAACTATGGACATTATTACAGATATGCATAAATTAGATCACATTGCCTGGCTATATCACACCACCTATAGATCTCTGTTATACCACAATATAGGCAACCATGTCCACTTTGAAATTCTTCTCGTTTTTGGTGAGTCACCAGACCAGTGAGAGCTGGACGACAAATTCAGGGTTGATTCAAAGTACAGACAGTAAGATTTGCTCTCAGTTCTCTACATTTCAACTTCAAAATAAGGAATGACTTTTACCTTCCAGGATATTGCCATGATATCAAACCCATGCACAGAGCAGTGATGCGGACATTTAGGCAGAACAATTGGTGACTTTAAAACTGCATCTGAGACTCCTCATCCTGACACCGATTTCTTCATGTAATTCCTGCAAAGGGAGCTTTTTTAATGAGCCATTAAGACCCTTAATACACAAGCACAATGCACTGGGATGAATGAACACCCACTGTCTTTAATGGGCTCTGCAGGTAGGGATTTTAACAAAGCTTTTAAATGGCACCCAAATGAAGCCTTAAGCAATGCAGTGAGTGCTGAACCAAGCCTTTAGGAGTGCTCCAAGAAGAGATTGGTTCCGAGATTAACCCGCCATATAACTATTACAATGCTGAGCGAGTTAAAGCCTAAATCAGCGGTACAATGGGACATTTCTTACTGATGAATCATTCAACAATTATTCGTCCAACCAAGTGTGTGAAGGATAAACATGCAGTAGCTAGTCATCTTGATGAGCATAACTGTGTAGGCTGTTGTAGGGATTACTTTTACAATATTTTAAATAGCCATTTTTGGAATTTATGTGCTACGGAATGTTTATATTTTGTATGCTTTAGTTTTGTAGATCGCCAGAAATTAAAATGGTCCAAAGAGTCCAACAGTGATTAAGACAGATGGAGGTTATATGTAGGTGCAGTCACGACTCTCAGCCGGCCGGAGTCTTACAGGAGGTTAATGGTCACGACCCACTTCCTGACTAAGGGGCGGGGGGCTTTTTGGTCATTTCCACCCATTCCCTCTTAATCACTCAGCAAATACCGGTTTGCCAACGATCTCTCAAAAAATTCACTCACTTATTTCCTCATGAGGGCTTAGTGACTGACCCAGGGATGAACAGCTTCACCTGCAAACTCCAGGCTACAGAGACAGATACCATGCAGTGGATCACTCACTCATTTGTTACTTCGCTCATTAACCCCGGGCATATCATAGCTCATAATGTCAATGCTGTGTTCTGGTTGTGTATATTATAGCATGAGCCTATTATTGACAAAATAGCCTAATAAAAATCTCAGAGTTTCTTCATGTAGCAGAACGATAGTGTGTTAGTCAGTGGCATCTGTTTCTGCAACGAAACATAATAAAGAATTTAGATGGTGTATACAAACGTGAGGGAAAAATTACAGGATAAACATGATGTCTATTGCTCTGGCGCCCCTTAGTGGGGAAATCCCGCAAACGCCCTCATGCGCTTATCCGCCTACGGTTAGTTACAATGGTCACCTTTACTGAGACTGAAATCCTGACATTTCTCTTATAGACCTAGGCGTACTTGTACTTTAATCGATTTCTTTAATATAATGTAAATTTAAATAAACGAATGAATGAATGAATGAATGAATGAATGAAGACTCACTGACTCCTGATTTAAAGGAAGGCGGGCATCAGGACTCTTCTGTGTTTTGAACTTTCCCTGTAGATGTCTGAGTCACTGCCATCTTCAAACGACTTCTCATAACCTACCTCTTCCTGGAGTACCTAACATAGCATTAAAATAAAAAAAAGGTGCTGTCTGTGTGCGTTTCTTACTATTTTACCTTCCCTACAGAGACTGACAGTATTCTGAGTCCGTGGCCTAGTGGCCCAGTATCAGGACTTATTTACTGATGGACAATGAAAAGCCTTTCTGTAAGTCTCTCTGGATAACAGCGTCTTCCATGTTACCATAAATGTAAATGCTTACACCCAACACAATCATAACAACCAAATTATTTTAAAAAATCTTTACAAGGAAACGAAATCTTAAGACAAAACAAAATGATAAAATTTTGTTATTAAAAATCAGTGTGCCTTTGTTTCAAATTTAAGACTTCATTGTTGTATTCCTCCAGACAATGTTATGTGGCAAATAATGAGCATAGATAGATAGATAGATAGGTTGATTGATTGATTGATTGATTGATTGATTGATTGATTGACATAGGCTACATATCCAACTGGAATAATAGCCCATTTGTAGACGTTGTAAAAGTAAAGCACAACTTTTCAAAAAAAACAAAAACCCAGCGTTTGTGAGGCAGCAGGAGATGAAATGGTTGATGACAGAATAGCTGTCAGAGCATGGCCCTCATTCCTGGGGGTTCTAGAGAGAGAGTGTAGATCAGCGCTCTTCCGCAGCGTTTCCTCACTTGCAAGACGTCAACATTAGGCCCGTTTCTGCTGAAGTGTCTTACTGTTGGAAAGAAGAAGCCATTTGTTTGGTGTGAATTCGCTGTACAAAATGACCAGCCAAGCTCCTCTTGCTTTTCCCCAGCAAGAAGCTGCCGGTAAAAGCGCATGCGGAAGTGACAGAACCAATCCCGTTCTGATCCCATGGAAACGGATTATTCCACTGGGCGCTGGAATGTGATACGGATTCCACCCCTATTGGATTGCGCAATGGAACGATCCGTTTCCATGACATCGGAACGCGTCCAACACGTGAACATAATGTTGATGACAAACAAACAAATGGGCTTTTGACACCACTTGTGTTGTGGTGATTATTTACAATAATATCACCGTAAAGTCTAGAATCTATTTATAGATTATTGTAATTTGAGTATTTTCGTCTTTGTCACATATCCTGTAATGTTTAGATATGGAAAATTCCCACTCTGCATCCTTCCGGGTTTTAATTCCACTAGATGGCGCTCGTGAGAGTCCAAACTTACAACCCAGTAATTGGCCCAAAATGGATGTGTTCTTCTACAAAAATATACAATAATCGGTTAAAATGCTTCATTGACAATTTGCACATCTAAAGAACATACTATTACAAGATGGCAGCTGTAAGTCTGTAATGTACTCTGGATTTTATAATGTATGTTTAGTGGGAGGAAGAAGAGGTGATTTGGTCAGTAGATGGCAGCACAGAATAACAGTTGGATTATTTCTTTGGCTTTTCTACACAGTGAACTGCTGAGTACTGACATAGATAATAATTCATAAAAAAAACCCCAAACCATATTATTTACCCATGGTCAGTGTGACGTTTAGGCTATATAGAAATGCACAGTAAATATAAACTACAAGTACTTTGTATGGAAATTTACTGCGAATGATAAACTACAGTAGGTATGTTTGAGGTAAACAGTAATATAAATCTTGGTCAAAATAAATTAGACAGTAGTCTAGATTTGTAGCCAATTAATTATAATAAAATTATAATAAATTTATAGTAATCCTAAAGTAACTCCAGGTCTAGTGTTTCTTCCTAAAGGTATTAGTCTGCTGTAGAACCTTTAAGGTTTCATCAGGAAAGGCAAAATGGAGAAGCCCTAAGGGGCTAAATTAAATTCATGCTATGTGTGATATGTTCAGTAAACATTATGTCATCTATCCATCTGCAGTTTTGGTCAGAGGTTTACATACAGACATTGTGAACATGAATGTCATGGGAGTATTGGGCTTTCTGCTATTTATTTGAACTGTTCCTTTTTTGATGAAGAATGATGGTTCAACATGCATCTTTATTAGGAAAAAACTAAGAATTTGGTACACAAGTTTATTTTATTTTATTCAGACATCTACACAGGGTCAAAAGTATACATACAGGATCAAAAAATATACATACACCCACATAGATTAACTATTCAATGGTGCTGAAAATTCCAAAATGTACTTTAACTTGCCAGGGCCAAAGCCAAAGATTTTTTTACTTCCTGTTATTGAGCATGTTTGATCACTATAGCTGGTAGTTTCTCTGCGCACAATGTAAAATTATGTAAGTTTGACAAGTTAGTACAGGTTAATGGGTGGTGTTTTAAACATTGCCATGGCTGGAAGAAGACACAAACTGTCACCCTTAGCTGCTAGGAAATTGGTTCGGATGCTTAATAACAACCCATGAACTGGAAGCTGCTGGAGCACCAGTCAAGTGAGTTTTACATTGTCATGGACTGAGAGGCTGCCAGCCAAAAAAAAAAAAAAAGCTGTTGCTCCAAAATCTACATCTTTAAGCTTGCCTGAATTTTGCAGCCGACCACATGAACAAAGAAAAGCCTTCTGGAAGAAAGTTTTATGGTTAAATAAGAAAATCTGAGTTGTTTGGCCACAATGACTAAAGGTATGTTTGGAGGAGTAGTGAGGCATTTAACCCCAAGGACCCTGTACCAACTGTTATTGAAGAACCTCAGAATTTTTCAGCATAACCTCAAACCATCAGCTAGATGACTGAAACTCAGACACAATTTGGTGTGGAATTGCTAAAACAGGCTAACATTAAACTTTTGGAATTGGCTTCCCAAAGTCCTGACCAGGAAACCAACAAATCTCTCTACCAATTCTGCTGAGAAGAGTTGTCAAGTATCCACCCAGAATATTGCCAGAAGGTTGTTGCTGCCTACCAACGTGTCTGGTCAAGGGACCAAATATGAGGTGTATTGTATGTATATTTTTAACCCTAAATATATAAATTTGATTCTGTGTTGATTTTTCAGAAGACCCTAAACAAATTCAAATTGTGCACCAAATTCCTGTTATTCCCCTATTAAAGATGTCTTGTTCAGTCATTCTTCCCTAGAAAAAGAACATTTCAAACAAATCACTGAAAGCCCAATATTACAATGACATTCATGTCCATGATGACTGCATGTAAATTTCTGACAGAAAATCTATCTATCTATCTATCTATCTATCTATCTATCTATCTATCTATCTATCCAAACAGGCCTAAACAATGTTTCATTAATAGCCAATTAATTGTCCGGAGAGATTTGTATCATACGCTGTAAGTGTAAGTGTCCACTAGATGGCAGAATGCATCAATTGTTCTTCTCTGCCTAAGCTTATATTTACTAAAGCATTTATACTTATAAGAGCAAAAACACTTTCCCAGGAGCAAGAATCTCTCCTTACTGATCCCAGTCACAATGGCCAAACTGACCCCAGAGCAGTTCCTACGCTCTCAGATGTCATGAGCATGACTCCTGGTCTTCCCCACAATCTCTGTCCGTATAAGGTCATGCTGTCTGTCTTTAGTGGGCCAAGGGAGAGAGGTGGGGAACGTGGAGAGTTTCTGGAAAGTAATTTTCATAGGGAAGAAATTCTTTCCACTCAAACCAGGTCAGCCAACCCCTCCACTCACTCACCCACTCACTCACTGTTTATTACACTCGCTCTCCAACCCCTCGATTAAGAGCAACTCGGTCCATATGTCAGACTGCTCATTACACTGGCTGTACTTTTCCCTGTGTGGAGTGAGTGCAGAAAATCAAAACCAGAGCAGTCTCCAGAAGGCGTGTGTAGGCACTCTTCATGTTTGATCTAAGCCTGAATCGGAGCTACTCCAACAAAAAAGGTGATGGGCATAAATTTCTGGTGTTGCATGGTTAAGTGTGTTTGCTCTGGCACTGGTTTTGCTTAAATTGACTATCAACAAACTGTGACAAGTGGACACAAAATGCAGGCACTGTAATAAATACATAAATACACAGTGTGTAGTACAGTAGCCACGGGGTCTGAGTTGGTTTTCGGAGCGGTTGTGAGAGAAGAAGCAGAATGAGGTCATCTGTCCTACATAAACAGCAGAAAATGGGGTCAACGTAAAGCTGTTATTATAAAACTAGGCTTCTCATTATTGGAGAGCATTTCAGCATGTGTCTAGTGGCAGTGGATATGTTGTGATCAGATCTGTGCAGGGTTCAAGGCCTGCCCCTGAGTGGTGGATCAACAGGGTGCTGTTCTCCACAGTTGCCAAAACTCTTCCACAGTCCCAGTCCCTAATATGACATAAACACTGAACTTGGTAGAGAAAAAACATAACTCATGTGGATTCAGACAGCTAGTCTAAAATTAAAACACACCTCTCTAAAACACACAGCTCGGAACACACACAACATGACGTCACACTACAGAGCTGTCGTTGGACATTGAGTCGATGTGAATGAAAAGGTCAACCTGTAAAAAGTGAGTAGTTAATCTTTCTTGGAGTGATCCATAAGAATGGCATGGTGGTGTACTAGGTAGAATTTGTGCCTTATAGCTTCGGGGACCCCAGTTTGAACCTGGGCTCAGGTTGCTGTCTGTATAGAGTTTGGCATGTTCTCCTCATGTCCACATGAGTTTAGGGGTACACCCTGATCACAGGGCTAACACAAAGAGACAGACAGCTATTCACACTGTAGGAGGAAACCGGAAAGCTAGGAGGAAACCCATGAAGCCATGGGAAGAACATGCAAACTCTACACAGAAAGGCCCCTGATTGACCTGGAGCTTGCTTGTTGTGAAGCAACAGTGCTAACCACTGCAACATCTTACCAACCAATATAATTACACTGGTGCCAAATTTGCTCAATTAAGTTGAAAAAAATCTGACCAACCACAATATTCAGCGTGTAAACTATTAACGTTTAGTGCATTGGGTTACATTATATGTGAAAGCTTTTTGCAGTGATATAAAGCCTGCCATGATGCCACCTCGAGCTGCAGGTTATATGCGGTGGAAGATGATGGACAACTATGATGGACATGCTGTCATTTCAAAAGTGTTTATTTAAGTGATTATTATTCCACAAAGCTGTCCAGTAAATATATTCATGACTGGAAGAATCATGTGACACGCTACACATTCACAGCCAGCTCCATAAAATGGCTATTCTGGGATGTGTGAGTTGCTTCCAGTGGGTGGGGATGTCAATGAGTGTCTGCATGCTTACGCCTCAGCGATTGCATTTGCCAGAATGAGGGATGAGATAAAAAGCCTGTGGAGGAGTGTGTGGCAGACAGATGTGTGCTCTCTCTCTCATATCTCTCCAGGTTAGAAGAGTGAGTCATCCTCATCTCTGCAGGCAGCTATGACGCCTCCTCTTCTCCGCTATAAATACACAGCCCACACTATATTCGGTGTGGAGGGGGCGCTGTAGCTCAGCATTACCTCTCTATGGTGGGTGCGTACGAACCTCTCGCCTCGGTGTGTTGCTGTCTGAATCATCACCAGCCAGGTCACAGAGGCTTATTCACAGCCTCTGCTGTGACTTGTGGGAAAAGATCACTGAGGAATGAGACGGATTCAGAAAGCTGGACCTGCTCCATGTACAGGGGTGGAGTGGAGTGGAGTGTGCCTATTGCATCGCTTTATATTCAGGGATCATCTTTCATAATAACATGCTAACATGCTGCTTGGAGGCATGATGAAATTGTGTTTTGGTGTGTGTGTGTGTGTGTGTGTGTGTGTAGGGGGGTAGTCTATCTGTGTCAGTGTATACGGGTGTGCAAATGTATTCTCATGAACCTCAGGTGGTGAACTTTGACCCTACGACTACTGGACATGTCTCGCCAAGCGCTTTGGCTGTTGGGGAGGGGCGACTTTGTCAGACAAAACTGTCTGAGGTGAGGCGGGTCTGAAAAGATGCTGTTTTGACAAGCGTGTAGTTACCCTGCTGCAGGGCATGTTTTCTTACATGCTCTCACTCTCACCCACCCCCAGAGACATAATAGGGAGATGTGTTTTTACCTGCCAGACATGGAAATGCAGTCTACATTAGATGTCATCAGTTGCACATTTGGGAACAAAGAAAAAAATGAAGCTGAATTGCTGAAAACTCAATTAGTGTCATTTGCATTGTTTTTTTTTTACTTTAAATATGAATTATTTGAACAAGTAAGAAACTGAAGAACACCTCGACATCCCTTCACCCTCATTAAAAATATCAGGATCTATGAACATACATGAATATGCAAGTTGAAATGCATGCCAAATAACTAGCCAACTCACTCACTGCTAGGAAATGACTGTGCCTTATTAGTGTAATGGCATGTGAAATGTCTGAAATTGTCTGTTTCTGAGACAAAGGGTTCCCTCAAGGTTCAATAACATACTTTTCTTACACAAGAAGGTATCTATCTATCTAGCTAACTACCTAGCTACCTCATATTTCAGCAAAAGTGGAATTTTACTATCTGAGACTCAATTTCATCATATCAAAACATTCAGTAACGTATAAGTCATTAACATAAGCTAAGTTAGTTAGCTTACACAAAGTTTCTGGTTAACATTTTATCATTTTGTAATTTGCCTAATGGTTGTGAATGGTCCCAAACCACTGAGCTCACTTGTGATATCACATACTCGGTTTATATTACGCTTCCTGTATCATTTGTTTTCCCGCAACAGTCTGAAATTAAAGTCTGAAAATTTTTACATTTCATTCAGACACCAGTCTATATAACTAGATGGATATAATTAGTAATATTGCATTTATTTAAATAGAAAAATGTATATATTTTAGATTTTAAAATCAAATGAACGGCCATGGGTACTTAAAAGTTATGTTTATTCAAACAACATGATTTATCCCATGTTACTAAACATTGTTTTAGCATCAAGGGACTGTTTTGGAGAATGTAAATGTAGCTGTTGTGCGCATGGTGTGAAAAGTCATTTCCAACGTGGAAGCAGTCGTCCTCAGTGAGAGTGTGAGCCAGCCATAGGTGAAAACAGATTATGTACCGTATGTGTTTTATCCTGTCCTCTTAATCGCTGGCTGCCTTTGAACAATGGGGCAGCTTGCCGGCAGGAGGTTGGCCCCCTTTGCCCCCGGGGTGTGAGTGGGGGGTTGGGGTGAGCCGTTGGGGGCATGAAAAGGAGGGGGGCATTGGAGGAGTGGAGGCCAAGCGGTTTGTGTATTGTAGCAGGGGGGATGGGAGGTTGCCACAGCTCCTCAAGCAGGAATGTGTTTACGTCACACACACACACACACACACACACACACACACACACACACACACACACACACAGCAACCCCGCCCCCAGTCACTGACCCCCATCACAGTTCCCAGGATGGCTCCTGGTGTAGGGGCTGGCTTTTCTAAAATGGCCCCCTTGTCTTTGGCCTTTTGTTACTCTCATCAACACTTGACTCCTCGATAAGTTTCACGCTGGGGAGTGTTTAAGTTTGGTGGCTGTCAGCG
>JAQMCW010000007.1:10198625-10211052 GCA_030068335.1 Chrysichthys cranchii
CCCACACACACACACAAAATGAAAGTGTGTCAAATTGTTTAACACAGAAACACTTTTCATTATCTCATAGAAAAGATATTTCACCTCAAACAAAATATTCAGCTGGATAAATCATATACATGATTTGTGGAAGAATTACTGACAGCTATCAAGGTAAGTGATGTTAGCATTGATGATAAGAGGCTAAAATATGAATGTACCTGATACTGTGTACCATCATAGTGTGTTTGATAGATTTATTGTTAAATGTAGTTGGCAGCAAGGAGGTAAGGGTGTTTTTGCTGAGCATTGTAACATACTGGCGCAAAAGAGTAGCTTTTATAGTAGCCATTGTTATTTTTGTAGCTGAAGTAAAGTTAACCTGAGAAGGAACATTTTGGCTGCAAAAACCTGTAAGTGAAAAGGGCCCATTCATTTTGTAGACACTTTTAGCCAAAGTGAATTAGATGTGAGTCAGAACACAGTTCAAGCATATTTACAGTTGATGGTTAAGAATCTTTTGAAGTTCTGAACTGTATCACTAACATCCACCACACATGCTGTCTCATCATATACTCTTGATCAATTTAGAAAACTACCTTCAGTCACCAAGCAATAAAATCAGTCTCTTTTATCTCTATAACCCACACGTGGCATGTAGTCCTGTAGTTCAATAAAATCAAGCTGGTACAAACTCGCTCTGAGTGTTGCTCTAGTGATACAATGTCGCCTTTGTGTTGTGGGATAGCACATGTGCCAAGTTTAAACGACTTAACTGAAGTCATTACATCACATCATTTATAAACCAGGCCACTTAATATCAAGTCATTTATTTAATTATTTGATTTTATGAAGGACATAATTCCTTCTTTATGGAAATATGAATGGAAAAGTGTGGGTTCCGGTTTCAAGACGTGTAGTGTTGTGCCATGTGCTGTCATGTTTATTGTTGTGGCAGCTGCTGTACGTTACTAGGCCATTTATGCAGTGCAGCGCGAGGCATGTTTTGTCTCCTAGTAACATGGCAGCATGAAAACACTTGGCTCTCCTGTGTCAAACCGACAATTCCAACCATATGAGACTCTTTTAGTCACTTAAAAACGTCTAAACAAGAGTTACATTTTAAAGGGAATAGGCATTTTAGACGTAGTCCTGTTTCCTTAAATATATCTTCTTGCATAAATCCACAGTAATTCCAATAGCTTGATGGCTGGAAATTCAGTCTCTTTGATAAACAGTGACGGCAACTCATGCTCCAAAGGTTGGATGTGTCACTGGGGTGGATTTTTCACTTGCGTGAGACAGTACGAGTGCACACATAATAGCAGCAGCTGAAGCCACTGGCTGAAACATTCCTTTTGCGGTAGTACTTTCAGACTTTCAAGTGGACTTTGAACCGGTTTCGAGAAGTAACAAATCTGAGGTGAAGCATTAGGGTCTGGGTACTTTTGGCCATTGTAATCACCAGTGCTTCCTTATTTTCCAGTGAACTAGAGTTTGAGGTTTTTAAGCTACTCTATAAGCTGATTTCACATGTAATCTAGATATTTAGGGCTTGGGGCAACAGGGCCATTTCCTAAATGCCCATTAAGAAGCTTTGTCTTCATGTGTACTTGTCAGTTTGATGATTACAAATGAAACTAGAACTTCCTTCCATCTACAAACCCCGGGCCTTTTTTGTAGAATATTGTGACCACCTGGATGGCATTAGTGGCCTGTGTGTGTATGTGTCTAGGAGAAAGAGAAAGACAGCGAGAGCAAACTGGCTGACCCCTCCTCTGGAATGTAATGCTACTCCTCTCAGCAGCTCAGCGTGTAGCTGGTTCCTTGTGGAGAGCCGTTTAGTCCTGTCTTAACAGAATATGAGAAAAGTGCAGCAGCTATTTGTTCCTCAAGAACCATCTGACTTGTCCATTGGCTCTGTGCCACATTCTCGTTAAGCATGTCTGGGCTTGTAAGAGTATACACGCACATACACTCTCACACATCAGCTATGAAACCGTCATGATTGCTAATAGCAGATACTAATGGTGTGAACATCTGAGTCACAGTATCTGCTCCCACCATTTAGCCTGAAGGGGATTTCTTTTTTACTCATCATACAGTTTAGACTGTGGGTGAATACATGTGGGAGTTTGGTGCAGATCTTCATATCTGTTCTTCAAGCAAGCTGCTGTCGTGTTGCCCATTACCCCTCCACCCCTTCCCCCTACACGTACTCCTGTTTCAGGAAGCCTGCTACTGATCCCACGCTGGCATTTTTCCCAGGATACCCCTCCACCCTGACACCCATCCCCTTTTCTGTTCTGGCTCCCTCCACCTCCCTCTGTCCCTCTGCCCTCCCCCACCCATCTCTTCCTCCTGTCCTCTGCCAGTTCCCAAGACAAACAAAGAGTTCAGTTTGTCTGCGCTCCAGCGGAGGTCACATGAAATGAATGGAGGGGCCAAAGCAAGGGCTCACTCTCCTTCTCTTTCTCTCAGTCTTACTCTTTTTCTTTAAAGAATCACTGCACTGTTGTCTTTGTTATTCTGTATGTGTGTGTGTGGGTCTGTGTGTGTGTGTTGGGTGGTAGATGGGGATAGTTAAGTATATGGTGTATAACTCCAGTGACTACCTGTAGTTTTTAAAGTGAAGGTGTACCACGTCAGCGTGTTAATCTTTATACATAAGTTACGTTTGATTTTGGTCACCTTGAAATCTACTTGACAAACCTAAAATGAAGGAACTGAATTGATGTAATAACATATAGGGGCTTGTTAGTTTAAGTGCTAAGGAAAGGACAGACTAAGGAAAACAAATAAGTACATGATCATGTAGCAAGATGTGTTTGCGCCCTCAGTTAATGATAAGGCTATAAGCTGTGTGCTTCTCCTTATGTCACACGTGAAAGATTTTATTTGAGTCTGGGTAGCTTCTTAATTTCTCTTGATATGTTTAACCGACCACATGTTGGGTTTGAGAGTCATACAATGGCTTTGTGTTAGACTTTATTTTACTACTTTTTGTTAGTGTTTCTGCTCAGTAGAAATAGTTCTGTCATAAACCTCGGTCATTATGCCTCGGATGGTGTATGTAGTAAAGCTGGTGGTGGGATTTGGATTGAGTAGTTTGTGCTACATACAGCATCAAGGTGCATCACTCCACTCCACCATGGAGCATGTTAAAACATAGCTCGAATGCTCTCAAGTGGTGCAACAGAAAAGCATTCACCAATCACTGAAAGACTGTAAGTTTGAATCCTGGCGATGCAACTGCAGTTTGTGGACAGGGAGTCTGGAGAGCTAAACTGGCCGTGCTTTTTAAGTAGGAGGGCATTATCAATCAGAGTAACACTAACCAATCATGGCATCTATGAGCAAATATGTGCAGAAGATTTCTTACAAGTGTTACACTGTACGGTGATGTAGTATGAGCTGCATGTCGAAAATATGCAGAGGCTGGCTTTTCATGTCTGGAAGGAATTGTGCTATGTCCTCAGCCTGCTTGGGTTTATAGTTGTCGTATGCTAGGGGACGACTAGCTAGTGGGTGGGAATTAGGAGATGGCCAAGATGAGGGAGAAAAAAGCTACATACCAAATAACAACTTTTACGAAAGTAAAGAGTAGTTTATTTCTTGGATAAGAGAATATGCAGTATAAAAGGATGGCTCTTGGCTGGTCATGGTGTCCACACAAAGCTGATCTGAGCAGACACTGACCCCCTTAAACAGCCACAATGCTTCATTTGATAGTGTCACGTGTCTTTACTTTAGTATTCAGGCTGTTTATCAAAACCATCTCACTGTAGACTGTTGGCTTCCTTTCTAATAAATAAGAATGATGCTTTGTGTATTTGTGTGAGGTGTAGGACCATCACACTCATTCTCTGAATCTGGGAAGACTTCTTCTGGTTTAAGGTTGGTGAGCTAAATGATTAATTGGCTCAATTCAGAGGCCAGCATTAAGATATCCATCTTGTTAAATAAGTAGAGAGGAGTGGAGTTGTTTCTTTACTTCTCTTTTTTTTTGCAGAACAAAAGCTCTGTTAGAGCAGATCTTGTCTCAACATGTTTACAGGCGGGTGTTTGCTTTGGACTGCTCCCAGTTCCTCTTGCGGAAGAAGGGTGCAACCAGTGACCACATTAAAACAAGCACACACAGGAGCTCCTAGTGTGTAATTAATAATTCATAACACCTAAAATAGCTTGATGTGTTTGAAATGGGTTCATCTTACTACATATTTTACACCAAAACCGAGCGACTCATTTACTACATATTTTGGGCTGTGTGTTTTGGGTTTTTTTTTGTTTTTTTGTACATGTGTGGTTTATATCAAGTGAAACTTACTCTAACATTTCTCCACTTCCACCCAACATTCCAGACACACATGTGCTCCTGCTGTGGATATCGCCAGGAAACACTTTCACAATCACACTTTCCCCCCTCTCTTCCTTCCAGGAATGAGGAACACAGGAGTAAAAAGAGGAGGAGCGGGAGAGTCTGGTGAAGGAGAAGGACAGCTGCATGTGTTTAGCCTGGCTCAGGCATGTACTCACATGCACCTTCTTTCCAGTGTTCCAGTATGTGCATCAAGCAAACCATAGCAACTACACAACGATTAGTCATAAATTATACATCCTAAAGTGGATGCCATTTGAGGGCCACGTTGTCCAACGCAAGACAAGACATCATGGTTGCTGGAGGCTGGCAGTACTGGGCCTAAAGGGCTACAAGACACCGCAAATAAATAAATAAATAACTAGTCTACTGATTAGTTTACAACTTCCCAAAGAAGCATGACACAGGCGTTCCTACATGAGCTCAGCCTCTGAAAGTGCAGTGCTGACAGATTGTGGTCAGCTGACTTGGGATTTGACTGACCTATATTTTACACAGAGCCAAAACAACAGCAACTTAATCATGCTTCTGGGTTTTTCCTCCAGGGAGACGCCCATGTCCATGCGAAAGAATGTGGTCATACAGGACATGAGGCCATGTTTAAAAATACTGTTTGGAAGAATTTACCCTGTGTAGAGCGAATTATATGTTGAGATATATGATTCCAGAAATTCTTTCTACATATGTTTGAACTGAGCTATCACAATCCAGAACAATTTTTAATCCTTACCATTAATTCATCATTAATTATCACATTATTACAGTAGCAACAGTTCATAAATCTAACTACTGCTGTATATGAATTCCTAAAACCTGACCTACACACTTTGACTTCTGAGGAATGGCCTAGTGTTTTATCTCACACTAAACAGGCAGAGTAAAATGTGCCTAGGAGCTTAGATTGATATTAAATCCTGCATACCACGCATTCTCCAGGGAACAATGGCTCATTTTACGAGCCGTAAAAAATGGACTGAAGACAAAGTGTTTCAGTAAGACAGGGACTGAGCACTTGAAGCAGTCTGGTTCTTATCTCACTGCTGTCTTCCTCTTATGGTTAGATCTGCTTGGTTTAAAGGAAGTGTGGGAGTCCAAGTGCACGCAAGGTTGTACTTAATGGCTATAAGTTTCACTTTAGTACCGACATGTGGAACATCTGATCGTCCTCAAGACACTAGAGATAAGAGGGGAAATGCTCATGTTTGTCTAATGAGTCATATTCTAATTGTAGGAGTCATAATGAACAAATCAGACAAATATCTGAACTGGCAGTCTTTCTGACATTAGGAAGATGTTCAAGGTGTCTGGCAGATCATTTCCTATTAAGCTTTTTAATGGGTTGTTCCACTCGTATGTGTGAGTTGAAATAAAGTGAGGGGGAAAAAAGCAGATAATTTCACATTTTTTAATACGTGACCATCACGTAATAGTCAGAATAGTAAATAGCAAAATACATAGATTCATAATGCAACATCGAAAACAATATGTACAGGAACAATGTTACAAATATACAAGTCTTTATAAAACAAAGACATCTGGGGGAAAACCAGTGGCCTCAGTCTCTCAGACTCTTGGTTTGTAGGCAGTTCTTACATCAGTGTAACATTTTCATTTGTAGCTATAAATGTCATTAGCGTAACACTTCACACTAATTACCCTTCCATCGTGCTCTTCGGATTGCTGGTTAAACTCAACCGAGCTCACAAGTGTTGGGGGGGGGGTTCAGTTCCGTTCAGTGACGTCATTTCCTTTGACGTTGTAATTCTCTGTAGTAGCACCAACACGTTAACATTCCTCGGTTTAACAACACGGGCCGTGTTCCAAACGGCTCCTTAGTCCCCTTACGAGTACACCACATAGTGTATGGCCTAATGAGCATATAGTGCACTACACAGAGGCTGATTTGGAAGTGGGCCGAGGTGAGCAGGCTGCAGGCCGGGCTTGTACTCGGTAGCACCGCGCGTGTAGTGGGGGAAGTCCCGTAACCACGTGTTTTAGAGTAACCCAGAGCAGAAATACGGCAGAAACCAGCACGTGTGAACACTTCTGTAAAGTCTCAAACAGGGCTTTTTGTCCTTTAAAACGCAACGATGGCCGTGCTCCATGGGTTGAGATTCTTTAGCATTTGGTCGCAGCAGATTTGGCCCGAGTCACCGGCGTCCTCCTGGGTGTCCTCTTTCGCACTGTCTTTGCTCAAAAGTCCGGAAAAACTCGACCCGAAGATGGTGATGAGGTTTGACACGTTGCCCGTGTCCATCTCCTCACTTTCCTCCTGATCTGAGGAGGTTTTTTTAGTCCGTTTCTGGGGAGAGGCCGTGGTGCCTGGTGACTTCTCAGCGCCCCGTTTCCTGTTTGAACAGGCGGCGGCTTTCGGAGGTTGCTGTAAATTTCCTTCCAGTCCCAAAACGGCATCCGTTTCACGGGCCAAAGAGCCCACCTGCGCCGCTGTAGACTCACACTGAGTGTTCGTGCTCACCGCAGGAGCCTCTGTCGGTGACGGACACACATCAGGCGTTACATTAGTAGCGTGCGAGTCCAGCGGAGGAGAATCAGCCGGGGTCGGGCTCTCCGCACACCCGCCGCCCTCGCTCTGCTCCAGCCGCTCGCACTCCGCCGGGGCCGCTACAGGCTCCTTGTCCTGCACGCCATCCGACAGCTCCCACTCCTTGCTTTCTCCGTGCTGGGAGTTGAGACACACTCCGCCGTAGTAGTCACTCAGGTAGACCTGGCGGGCGCTTCGGAGGACCAGAGACACGAGCAGGTTTTTGTGCAGCTTGATGCCCCCGCGCTGGACTCGGGAGTTGTAGATTTTGCCCAGGGAGATGCTCATGATCCGGTGCGCCTCCACTTTATATTCCATGATGGGGATCGACTCAGTAAAAAACAAACAAAAAAAAGGCTCCGAAAATGAACACGTTTCAAAGTTCAGCTCAGGCTCGATCCGCTTTATCCTCGACCGACTTCGATTCTTATCTCAACATGATCCACTTGAGAAGAGTCGCTAAAACCTTTAAGCGCCAAAAATAACTCCCGACACACAGGCAGTTAGAGCAGAACCGACTGGTCCTCTTCTAGGCGGATACGGATTCTTGGGGCTTTCGGTTTTCACAACGTAGCGACGGCAAACACATAACAATAGACGGATCGCATCGCTAAAACCTGAATGTTGTTATTTTGGGTGATAATTTTAGATTACTTTACCTGCCGTATTGTCTCACGTACCCAACAACAGCCTAGAGAGGAATGAGACCGTTTCTATTTTTAGCCCCTTTTTATATTCAAACGTAAACGCGGACGCGAGCCAATCGCGTCGCGAGATAAACGATCCCAGCGTTCGGATTTCCGCCCCGCCAAATCGCCATGGACCAATAGGAAGACGATATGCAAATGAAATCTATTTAAATACGAGCGTGGAAATTTATTTAAAAAGACAGGAATGTTTTTAGGACGAGGAACTGTAATAATCTGAATATAAAATAGAAAACTACAAAAAAAAAAAAAAAAAAAACTAAAATGATAGAGAAGAAAAACGGTCACACGTGTATTGATACTGCGTTATTACTCAGTTGATGAATTTTTAGACAAGCTTTATGCAGCTTAGCCACGTTTAAAATACTAATCAATACTTTTTTAGGGGTTTGATTATATTCTCAGGACAGAAACGATAACAAAATTGTAATGTATTGTTTCATTATATTGTTATTACTCACAGATGAGGTCAACCAATACAATTAGTTTATAAGGACGTCTGTTATAAGTTAATAAATCTTTAAATAACCACCTGTTATATATAAGGCGTGGCGTTATGTTATGTAGCCTACATCTGATGATGACAAGTGAAAAGTTGTCGAAAGTATTTTCGGTCAATTGTACAGTATCATGTTTTAGGTAGATCGAGATAAAAAAAAAATGGTCTCTTCTCCTTTAATTTTTTTTCTCCTGTAACTTCCTGGACTGATGTAATGGTTTGTGTGTCTGCTACAGCGCAGTCACATGACCGCTATTGTGCAAACCCCGACTGTGGAAATGTGAATGGAGCCGTTAGTAGTGTAGGGGGGAGGGGAGACATGGGGCTCTGTTTTTAACAGACAGTTAGCTCAATGTGACATTCACCAAACAGATAAAGGCGAAACAAGAGTCGCGAAGATGAGTTCAATCCAGATCAAAGCATTCCGTAAAGCCATTGCTCATAATTAAAGGTTATTTTAGCTCGGATCAGATAAGGCTCATAAACAAAAACAGACGGAATGACGTAATAGGCTTTTAAGCGCAGTGCTTGTTTACATACGTCATGGATTAAAGGCAGACTACAACTTCACACTCCAAATACATGACGCATAACATTTTTCTATGTGATAAAGTGAATTTAAGAAGGTAATAGCCAAGAGAAAGAGCTCGAGGTGGCAGAGATGAAAACACTGAGGTTCTTTTTGGGAGTGACGAGAATGGATAGGATCAGAGATGAGGACATCAGAGGTACAGCACGTTAGATGTTTTGGGGATAAAGTTCGAGAGGCCAGACTGAGATGGTTTGGACATGTACAGAGGAGGGATAGGGAATTTATCGGTAGAAGGATGCTGAGGATGGAACCACCAGGCGGGAGACCTAGAGGAAGACCAAAGAGGAGATTTAGGGATGTAGTGAAAGAGGACATGAAGTTAGTTAATGTGAGAAAAGAGGATGCAGAGAATAGAGTTAAATGGAGACAGATGATTCGCTGAGGTGACCCCTGATGGGAACATCTGAAAGGAGGAGTAGTAATAGCCAATACACACATATATAGAGCCATTCATTCATTTTCTTTAAGTGCTTTATCCTGGTCAGGGTGTCAGTGGATCCAAGGTCTTGGGAATATTAGGTTAAAGGCAAGAATATAGCAGTCCATTGCAGGGCATCATGCCTACACACGCACACACCTCCACACAGACACATTCACACTTAGGGGCAGTTAGAGCCTCCATTACACCTGTCATTTTTTGGACGTGGGAGAAAAACAGAAAACTCAGAGGACACCTATGTGTTCATGGGGAGAACATGTCGCGCCCTACACAGACAGTAACCTGAGTTCAGGATCATATCAGGCATTCTGGAGCTGTGAGGCAGCAAGGCTGCCTTCTGTGATAACATGTTGCCAAATATAACTATGGCCATACATATACAATAAAAAGGATTGGTCTGTGACTGTCCTTTACATAAGCATTACATACATCAGTGATGTGTATGGCTAAGATACACAGAGATGCCAAAGGAAACTTTGTACTCATTTGGAAAGCATCATGCTGACATGGGGGTTTTCGGGGTGTGGTGGTTAGCACTGTCACCTCAAAGCAAGAAGGTCCTAGTTTGATTCCCGGGGTCAACCTGGGAGCCTTTATGTGTGGAGTTTGCACATTCTCCCCCTGTCCGCGTGGGTTTCCACTGGGTACTCCGGTTTCCTACCAGAGTCCAAAGACATGTCCAGAGGGGATTAGACTAATTGGCTACTCTACATTGCCTGTAGGTGTAAATGTGAGTGTGAATGGTTGTCTGTCTCTGTTTGTTGGCCCTGCGGTGGATTGGCGTACTGCCCAGGGTGTACCCCACCTCTTGGCCGAAGTTAGCTGGGATTGGCTCCAGCTTTCCCCCGTGACCCAGAGCAGGATAGAAGACGAGTGTGTGAGTGTGCTGGCATGGTTTGTGTCCACTTTTTGCCATCATGGGAAGTGTCACTACAAATCAATCTGACTGATCTTCTTTAACTTAAGATGAAGCGTTTCTATCCTGAGGGGTGTGGCTTCTTTCATGATGACTCTGACCCTATATATAGGGCACATGGGCTCACTTAATGGTCTGATGAGGCTGAAAATTATGTAAATCATATGTTATGATCTTCACAGTCACCAGAACACAACACCTATGGGAGATTTTGGAGTATGTGTTAGACGGTGTTCTCTACCAGCATCATGAAAATACCAACTGAGGGAAAACCTTTTAAGAATGGTGTTTATTGCTCCAGTACAATTTCTGAGACATGTATTACCAATGCTTTGAATCTGTCCTGGTGGAAGGCAAGATGAAAAATTATTACCACACAATGTTGTGATTTTTTTTGTTATACACAGACATCTCAAAAGTAAATAGAGACCATCATCTATTACTAGAAACTTCCTTCCAGCTGCTAGCCATAGTAGACAAGTTGATGGAGATACTTCTCAGAAGTACTCAGATTCATGTGGAGTTGCTCTGCAACATCAGCGGCCTTACAACGGAGATTTTTTTCAACAATCTGCTTGACAGTCTGAAGCCACCTGTCAGAGGGCCCAGGCCGACCTGAGCGGGATGCTGCTGATTCCTTTCCTTTCCTTTTAAATTGTACAATCACTTTGTTGACTGTGGCAAGAGGAATCGCAAGGTTTTGTGCAATCTGCACAAAACACTGCACTGGCTAAGTCCACCCTCAGACTGACCCACAATACGTCCTGGATGAAAATCAGACAACTCTTTTGCTGCTGGTCTTCGCAGCATGGCTAGTTGCTTAAAACAATTAATGCACTGTAGTCTGAAATGAAAAATTATAATATATTAACATGTTTGAAGCACCAGATGGTATCCACATAGAGAAAAATGGTGTAATTAGGGGTGTCTATTTACTTTTGAGTGGTCTGTGTATACAATTAAAACTAGACTATTGGTGCTACTGTACCTACACTATAATCCTATGATCAGTATTTCTAATAAACAGTCTTTCTGGTGCCGGTATAGAGCAGAATAAACATAACTGCAATTTCTTTGTTCACATGTTTGTGCTGATGCTTTCTTACTGAAACACCATGTAAGTATTACTTGATGTTGCATCATTCATTTGAAAATGAGGCAGTCTAGAAGGTTCTTTGGGCATAACCTCTGTGTTTACCTTCTGCAGCTTACCTTCTGTTTTTATTACTAATGTTAACTGCCAAAGGGTAATATCAGGCTTATATAAAATACAGTGTCAGAATATTTCAACACTAAATGAATGATCTACACATAATATGACTGTTAAACACATACACAGTGGAGTTAAACTTTGCCTAAGGATAAATTAATTATGGCCGATGGAGGTTTTATTTCTCTTTTCAATTAATTGAATAGGCGATATTCAAGACACAGTAATCGGTAACTGCTGCTGGGTAGTGGTGTAGGTATCGCAGTTAATGAGAAAGCAATATGAATAATTAAATTATGTTAAGCACTGCAGTTAATAATGCACTAGGACAGACGTGATGACAGTGACTTTCAGTAATGGAGTTAGATGTGTCATTTCATGACTTATTTGAAAGCAAATTTCCCAGTATTACTCATATGCCAATACCAAATATAGATACAGAAAATACTAAAATACACAGAGTGATAGTGCAACATCGAAAACATTTTGTATAGGAAGAATATTCCAAATGTTCAGTACCATGCAAAAGTCTTAGGCATATGCAAAGAAATGTTGAGAAGTAAAAATGGCTTTCAAAATAATTAAATGAAATCTTTCTACTTAAAGAAAAAATACTACAACATGCAGTAAACAGTAATAAACTAAACAGTGTCAATATTTGGTGTGACCACCAGTTGCTTTTTTTTCTTACATCGTAGTCCCTGGTACAGATTGTACAGTTGTACAAGCAAATGAGCTGGTAGGTTTGTCTGAGCATCTTGGAGAATCTGCCACAGTTCTTCTAGAGATTTTGACTGTTGTATTGTTTATTTTTTTCCAACAAATCCCAAGCGCCTTCATACTGTTTTTTTTTTTTAATCTCAAAAGTGGTCTTTTATGTAATATGTTGCATTCTTTACTGACATTTTTTGAATAGAAATATTTAAATTTTATTTTTTTTTGGAAAAGTAATGTTTGGACATCTAAAATGGTTTTTTTTTTGTACTGACTAATGTAGTCATGTAGTGTTCATAAAAATATAATCTCTAATAAAATTTGTAAAAAAAAAAAAAATAGTGTGCCTATTTTTATAAGACTTTTGCAAGACTATACAGTGGGGCAAAAAAGTATTTAGTTAGCCACCAATTGTGCAAGTTCTCCCACTTAAAAAGATGAGAGAGGCCTG
>JAQMCW010000007.1:10233639-10249399 GCA_030068335.1 Chrysichthys cranchii
CTAAATAAAGTATGGAATTTTGACACTTCCACATCATTGCATTCCATTTTTATTTACAATTTGTACTTTGTCCCAACGGGGTTGTACTTCAAAGAAATGTCACAAGCTACACTACCTGCTATATGTTACGCACCCAAGGTAATCTTCTTTCACAATTATTCTCTTCTATTCTATGAAACGCTATGAAAAGAAGTCGTGTGATTTCCCCACTTTTTCTTCACAGAACTCACAATTAAAAAAAAAACAAAAAAAAAATAAACCCAAACCTTTTTTCATATATTCATATGAACTGATAATGGGTGGATATTTGGTAACCCATCAGTTAACCCTGTTATTTAACAAGTCAAAGGAGCGCACTGTTTTAGAGAAAAAATAATGAGTAAGCTCAGAAATTGTATTCCTGTCAAGACTCGGAGTGCATTATTAATCTGGATAAGATCAAAGAATGAACAGCATTTACTCAAAAAAAATTGCCCTGTGCTCAGCTAGACCTATTCAGTCTGTTCAAGCTTTTTCAGTTGACCTCACACGATTCATAAACACACACACACACACACACACACACACACACACAAATCAGAATGAATTAAATCAAAATGTCAAAAAATACATTTCATAACATTTCCCCATTACTTTATTTGATCAGCCAAGATGTATTTGGTGTCCATAAGTTGCCTTCCTACATTTTTCATTAGAGCTACATGTCTAATGTAGCTAACAAACAGGGAAAGCTTCCCTAGTTAAAATATTTTCATTAAAAACACATGTGCAAATCTCTACTCACTTAAAAAAAACATTAAAGTGAATTACAAGCTACTTAATCAAATTTTATTATACTTAAACATTTTCTTTTTTTTTTTTAGTTATCCCCATGGCTTCCAGCTTCCAGTGCAATTCTGACTTCTATCTTTGGGAGGCCTAGTTATGGTTTGACGCATGGGTTTATGGAAAAGAATTTGGGTAAATAAATTCAATTTAGCATGATAGCATTGCAACTCCAGAAAAAACAGAAACAATCATCAGATACTAAATGTCACATCACCTGCTTCTCTGTCTCAGCACTAGGCTCGTCTAGCCTCTGAAATACTTGTTGCCTAATGTTTGGACCTTGCCTTTGCCTCATGTGTTTTGGATTTTGTTTGCATGCCTGCTCTAATAAAGCTTCCCTGCTTTTACATCTGCCGCCTGCCTGCTTATCTGACACCAAACATATTTTGCCTCATTGCTTATATTCATTTTTTTCATAGAACCATTCTTTTGAGATAACATAAAATTCCAAACATTCTTAATATCGTTTCAATGAAGACAGTTAAGCTCTACCTCTGCTATGTGTATTCTCCATCTTCTGATCAGTAACTGTAGCCTGTTGCCCCTCGCTGCTCTTCCTTTGGGCTTTTTGAAGCATCTGTCTGAGGATGGTTCGGTTTATCTCCACTCTCTCTGCTAGTGAGAGAGAACTTCCACTGCTGCAGATGCTCTCTAGACTCTCAGCACGCCACAGCTCGCTTCCTGTTGCTACAACCAGGCCTGATTCACTTGGTCTGCAGCTTGGAGGATGGCTGTCTGCACTGTCTGAACTTATAATCTCTCCCCAAATGTTAGGATCTCTCATAGGAGCCATAAGCCTGGACATGACACCGCTTTTAGATTTCTCTCTTCCTGGAACATCACTTCCATTTGATAGCACAGGCTCTGGCCTGGTGATGCTCCAAATGCCCTTGGGTGGAGTCCCTGGTTTGTGGTGGCATGAGGAAGTATCTTGTTTGGCATTGCAGATGTTGCCTGCAAAGTTCTCCAGGAATACTGCTTCTCCATGTCCCATGGAAGCGATGATGGTTTTATCTTCAACTGTGTGGACGGAAAAATCCTCAGCATGAGCTTCAATGTCTTCATCACTGCTGCTGAACCTGCAGGTACCTGTGTGCAAGCGTGCTGACATGTAAAACTCAGATACCCCTCTCCTGTCTTCTTTCCTTTTAGAAGGTTGTTTCCAGATTGCTTTGCGCTCTGAGCGAGCCTTCACCTTGGACTGCAGGGCTGAAACCACAGGGGTATGTTGCTGTAGCTGGGTCTGGGAGATTAGAGAAGAGGAAATGACAGATCCAAGCACATGGGTGGGACCCGATGGAGATCGGGATTCAGATTCCTGGTCTGATCTACCCATCAGCTGGGAGTCAGTGGCCATAGCGTTGCCCTCCCCATGTACAACCACGGCCTCCATGGCCCATTCAGAGAGTCAGCTGAGCATTATAGAGCCTATGGAGACAATAGGAAACAAGAGTCACTTGGTGGTCTCCAGTTTCGAGATAAACAGCTACTATTGTATAAGAGTAAGCTCAGGAATTTTACTCCTGTAAAGACTTTAAGTGCATTATTAATCTGGAAAGCATTCAGAGAGTTAACAGATTTTACATCAAAATGAATTGAACTTCGTTATTTGTTAATTTGTTGTTATTTGTGAATAAGAAATGGAAATTTGCAAAATGTCGACCAATGTTTTTAGCTATATTAGACACTCAGTGATACCATGATCTTCTGGGAATCACTAGAGGTTCAGGGGATCATCATCTGTCTAGTCACCTCATAATAGCATAAGAAGAGGGCATCAGTTTGTGGAATGTGGAAGAAGCTCTCTGTTTACTGGCCATTCTACATTCCCATCCTCATCTATAGTCACAAGTCATGAGTAGAGATTAAAAGAGCAAGGTTGTGAGAGCGAGAGGCGAAAATGATGTTCTTCTGCAAGGCAGCCTGGTCTACGCCCTGTGATAGCGTAAGTAGCTGGACAGTCTGGGACAGCGTCATAGAAAAGCTCCTCTGAATTGAGATGAACCAGTTGAGGTTATTTGAGCAAGCCCTCACACCACTGCTACTCAACAGTTAAAAATCCTTCTGTTTGTGACCAATTCAGGAAAAACAGCTTTCAAACAGGAAGTGGAGAAGTAGTAATGCGTTGACTGAGCTGTATCCACCCATGTTTTAAAAAGACATTATTGTGGATACTGGACTTTCAATTTCTATTTATTATTGTGTTTATTGTGTTTGCATTACATATGATGACTGTTAATGTCCCTTATAATTACTAGCAGGCAAAGCTGCTATAATCTGGCAGGTATTTTAAGCTCCCACCAACACACAGTAGACAAGAATATCAGCAGATCTTAGTTCTGTTTCGTACATTAATACTTTAAAAAACAATTTGTTATCATATAATTGATTTACATTTCAGAATGTTCTTTCCCATTTAAAGAGCACCAGTATGGTTTCTGAAGAATAAACTATATATTGTTAGCATTAACTCATATACTGATACAATCATGCTAACATTACTTTTAACAGTGAAAGTTCCATTATATACGCCTTATGTCTTATGAAATTTCTGTATTTTCACAATATACAAATACTTTGTTCGATTTCTGGGATGGCACGAGCTTTTTCTTTTCTTTCTTTTTTTTTAAAATCTTCTTTAACTAAATTCTTTCCCATACTTTTTCATGTGGTTCCACTCAAACCAAAATTTAGACCTGAGTTTGACACTTCTCAAAGCAGCTCCAGCTTTATGCCTTATTATTTTCCAAAACAAAACAACATGAAATCTCACTCTATTGGCATGACTAAGAATAAACTTGTTGTTTTGACTACAGCAGAAGCTCTATATTGACACGCAGCTCAACAAACCACAAATATGTGATGAATTTGGCAGAAAATCAAAAACTGGTTGAGAAGCTCAAATTAATTTTATTGTCAAGCCAGTGAAAAGAAAATCTAATAAAACATATGAACTTTGTCACACAATGACCAAAGGCAATTCTTATGCCTGAAATATTTTATGACTTTTCTAATTATTTGCAAAAAAAAAAAAAAAAACCCAGACAAAACAGCAACAAACAGTCCTGTCATACATTTCAGAGCAAAAGATGACCCACTGTCAGCAAAGAAACCTTGTTGCCTGGTATGTTTTCATAGATTCAGTGTTTAATAACTGTTTAAAAGTTATTTTTAAGGGTTACAAAAGCTACATGGAGCCCCAGTCCTAGAAACATCCAAATTGGAACTTCCAGTTGAACGATGTGAACTCAGTACCATGCTACTATAATAAATTAAAAGAATAATTCCCATAAACCCACCCTTTATTGGCTCTTATTGCCTCCCATTATTGAAGTAGTTTAGAAGAAAAAGAAACACGCATATGCAAATGTACTCTGAGAAAAGAAGTTCATGCCTGGCTGTGTTCTTTTCTTTTCTAATTTGATTTAATTATTCCCCTCCTAATTAGGGATCCAAGCATTTGCTCAAGCTTATCTCTTCCGGGACCTTTCAGCATCCCATGCTGAGATATATGCACCGTGCCCATGGGTGCCAGGTCATCAGACTAAACTCAGTCTACCATGTTCAAGATGAATTATATTGTGTGAATACACTGAACAAAAATCCTATGCTGGTCTCAGTAATGGCAAACTCTGTGAGAAGGTCATGTGGCTTTCAAAGCAGACTCATGTAGTGGGCAGCCTCATAATTATCAGTGAAAAAGGGTTAGTTTTGGGAAATCAACAAAAAGAAAAAAAGCAAGGTTTTTTTGTGTGGGGGAGGAAACTCCTCTTGTTGTCTGCTCAAATGTAAGTACAAAACTCTCAGTATCTTGGAACCCATATCTCTGGAACTAATGAGGCTATTTCAAAGGAATTTGTTTCGTTTCCCTCCTTCCACAAGCCCAACCTGATGATGGCTTTTACTTTGCCTTTGACCAACAATCATAACTTCAGTATTACAATACAGCTAAGGTTTGAAAATAAATTACATTGTACCCAGGCAAGACATTCTTCATATGACCAAAGACACAGTTTCTCACACTTCAGGTTTTGAAATTC
Organism: Chrysichthys cranchii; assembly: GCA_030068335.1. Classification (NCBI taxonomy): domain Eukaryota; kingdom Metazoa; phylum Chordata; class Actinopteri; order Siluriformes; family Claroteidae; genus Chrysichthys; species Chrysichthys cranchii. The sequence goes on from JAQMCW010000007.1 coordinate 10,238,508, forward strand.
AACAGCAAAGTGTCTTCTGTTGAGAGTCTGAGAGTTGTGAGTCATACGCCAAAGGCCCTAATGTGTTGAGAATGACTATGTTGAGAACTGGACCATTTACTAGGTATTTATTCTTTATTTATTTAGTCAACTGCTGTATTTGATGTGCGTTCATTATTTTTTACTCCAACAGCAAAGGTGGAACAAGACAAGTCAAATAAAAGCTAAAACAACCTTTATCCATTTTCCCCATAAAGTTTAGAAAGATCTATTGCATAAATAAAGATTTTTTTTTTTTACTACATTTAAGCAGCAAACAACTGAATACAATAGGCTATGTTTGGGAGCTGTGTTTATGCAACATAATGTGATGGATTGTATTAACAGTTTTATGTTAATTCTACTATATTCATTTAAAATCAAGTAGACATGCTGTAAATTTTTCAAGTAACTACACTGACCAGTAAGTGGAAAAAAAAGGATGGCAGACTTCAGCATCTTACCTCATTCTCTCTGTTGACGTATGAAGCCCATTTTATGCTGACCTCCATCTGAAAGTCAGCTAATACACATGCCATATATTCACATCTAAACAGCCATGTCCGTCCAATTTCTGTTTCAAGTCTCTTTCATAAGTAACTTTTCCCTTTTGTTCTTTCTGTTTCTCTGCTCCTTTTTTTTTGTTCAGCCCAGTTCCAGCTGTTCTGGAGGTGGCTCAAGTGTCAAGAAAGTGTTCTCTGAGTTTTCCCTGAACACTCCCACTTCTAAAGAACATGAATTTAGCTTCCTGACTGTTCTCCCTTGCTAGCTCTGTCCACTTTCCTCCTCCATGAGCCACAGTGTGCGTGGGCCTGGCTCTGACTGCTGAAGATCCACATGTGTTAAGATTCCTCTGTTGCTCAGGAGACAGGCATGACCAGCACTGGAAAGGGATAGGCTGGACAACAGGTTAAATGGGAACAAAGCTAGCAGGCTATTGGTGAAGCTGCCACCAAAGTCAGCCCCTTGTAGGAGGAGCGTAATTCTACCCTTCCAAAGCAGAATAAAAAAAAGAGCACAGAATCTTAAACGGAGAGTGAAAAGGAAGTGCAGGAATCTGAAAGCACATACTCCATCTGCCAAAGAATTTCCTTTGTTGATTATGAATTCTGACTTGATTGATTCAGTGCCCTCGGTCTGCTCTGTGATTTATAGCCATATCTCAATGGATCCTTTGTTAAATAATGTCAAACTTGTTAAAAAACAATTATATCTGACAACCTGCTCAAATCTGGACAAACCTCTAACAATCTGGATTAGTCAAGTAGAAAGAGTACGGATCAGGGAGCCAAGGCCTGGAATGAAGCAAAACCAAATGTAACAGAAATCACTGGGCTGGGTCTTGAACTTTATGTGCACCGCTGCCAAGGATGCAAAATCTGAGACGCCGTTGCCTGAAACCAGGGGATCTACCAAGAGGCCTCACGTAAAATCACATTTGTTCTCTCCGCTTCATTCTGAAACAGACTCAACATGCCATCAACTTTGCTCCACTTAATGTGTCAACTGCCTACTTGTAACAAGAACCAGCCGTGTTCATTGTCCTGTGAAACGGCCATATAAATAGACTCCAAGTGCTGTGGTATGGACTTTTTTCTTAACATGTTTACATATACATTATAATTACCTGCTACACAGTTAAAGAAACATGACCTGAAGTTTAAAAAAAAAAAACAACCTCTACTACATTTTGTTTTTGCTCCAGTTTCAGTAGATCATCTAGCATTTATGACATAAAAAGTATCAAACTATTTTCTGTAAGAAAATTGGGAAGTTGGCCTTACCTTTTCAGTTAGCGGTTTACCATTTGCCATCCAAAAAGAGCCAAAGTTTTCCATAGTTCCCGCCTGCTGCTGACTATACTGTATATCTGACCCATTGCATGCTGAGTGCTCACATACTTTACTTTCTTACACCACATTTCTCAGTCACACAGCCCCTCTTTTCACCAACAACTGTTCTGAGTCATCTGTTCAAAATATCAAGAGAATTAAGATAAAATTCAGGCCATCAGCCATTGGCTAGACTGTGGTCCATAAACCACTTCAATCAGGAGCTTATTGGCTCAAGCTGCTTTAACAAAAATCTGATTATATCTGTCAGCACTGACATTAATTCTGCGAGACAACATGAGAGTGATCTTAATGCAGGAAATAAAAACTGGTGTCTTATGAACAGTGGTTCTATATAGCACCCTGAAGAGTTCTTTGGTTGTCTCACTGGGATTTATGTTCTTCGAGTGTACACACTTAAAAGGTTCCTTAAGGGTTCTTTGAACGGTTATGAATTCTTAGTTTCTTGGAAGAGTTCTTCATGAAACCTTTTTGACAGGGAAACAGTTTTAGGATGCTACACTGAATCATTAGTTTCTCCATAGTGACATTTGAAGACCCTTTATGATTTCTAGATTTATCCTTTGTCTAAGTCTGATTTCAGTGCACATTTGCGACTTGTTAATTTGGCCTTATGTTTCTGGATTGTTGTCTGTTTCAGGATATACCATGACCACCATGGAATTATAATTTTTTTCTGATGATAAATAGTAAAATAATATGATGTTTTCCTTTATTCCCTACTCAGAAACCCACCCATAAGAGTAGTGAAAACTTTTGCTCCCAGTTGTACATGCAAATGTTGTTTAATCATATAACTAACATTCAGGTTGTTTTTGTATCTTAAATTTCTGAATGTGTCCTCAGTTTTGTAAGTTCTCATTGGTATGTCTAATTGCCGTCCACAGCTTGGCCTTATTCACATCCATTATAAGAAAATAAAGAACTACCAGACTAAAATTTCAGTCTTTAAACAAGCCACAAACACACACACACACACACACACACACACACACACACACACACACACACACACCTACCTACTGTATGTAAATACAAATTTCGAAGACCTTTAACCTTTGACTGCTCAGCTCTGTGCTTAAACTGGATTCTGCCTCACTTCTAAGTTTCATTGGACTAAGGTTCTACAAATTCAAGGCATATCACATTTATTAAAGAACATTTAAATGAATTATTACATTTAAACAATTTCCCCCTTACCCTAAATGTATTCAAGACATTGGTGTCTCATGTTTGCTTCTTCTTCTTCTTTTTTTTTAGATTTGCAGTGTAGCTGACAGGTAATCTCTAAACCAAAATCATTTCCATAAATAGCTACACAAATCTTCATATAGTGATTTTACATGACACATAATCTCAATCGATTTTGTACAATAGCAGGCATAGTCTGTATATACAAATTGAAGTGCTAAGTGGAACCGCACTGTCAGCCACATTAAATATTGGAAGCCTGGGGCATGTGGCTGTGTTGGAAAACATCACTATTCTAAACATGACCAAGTGTGGAACATTACAGCATTCAGCTACAATGTAAATCTGTGTTCATGTTTATTCCTTTTTTTAAATCCTTGAGCTTTTATTTTGCAATAAGACATACTGTGTCCTACTGGAAGAACTGGATCCAGGTTGAAGATATTTACAAAAAAAAAGTTTCTGAATGAGAATGACTTCTTAGCATCACTGCTCAGTGAAAAACGTAAGAAGCCAATTTAGAATAGCAGGAATGTTTTGCTAGTCTTGGCTGGGTAAGTGGAAAATTCAGCTGATTAAAAAAACTCTAAGTCCTTTCATGTGTCCTAAGTAATAACAGTTTATTTTGACCCATGTGCTTGTACTAGTTTAAACATAAAATGGAGATGGAGGCACCCTTATCCAAAGTTATACAGAATTTTAGTCCTATCTGCTGTAATTATAAAGCATAAAACACAAAAGATTCAAATCTAAAATTGTAAAGCATTTTGTTTTGCTGATTTGTTCAGCCAGCAATCTGGAACAGGGAGGCCTCATAAACACATCAGAAATAAAACACCTCCACCAAGTGGTGAGAGGAGTAAAGAACTCATGGCCAGGTTGGCATTAAAGGGTTTTTTCCCCTTACATTTTTATTTTCTATTATATATATACCGGTATAAATATCTGTGTGTGTGTGTGTGTGTAATAAAACGTCCAAATATGTCCATTAGCAAGTCACCTTAAATGACTTAACGTGCAGAGGTGGGAAATTACAATTTACAGCTTACAATTACATGAGTAGCATAATTTAAAAGTAAAGAGGGGGTACTTTACACTGTTCACAGTGTGTGTGGGCATGTTGATCAGACACTCCTCAAACGGGGAAGGAACTGGTATCTTACTACAGTATACCCCAAGCTGACGAGTTGAATTTGCAGATTAATCACTAGCGAGGTCTCCCTGTGACGTCAGTACAGCGCACAACCTCGAACTGCTCACCTGAATAATGACCTTAGAGCACCAGGCAACCATTCACACCTTTAGATTCGCTAAACACATAGCAAAGCATTTCAATATAAACACATTTACTGTGATTCGAGGTGGAGGTTAGCTTTAAAAATGTTTTTTAGTTAACTATAGAGAGGCAGCAGTAATCGCGTTACAGGCGGAAGTGAATTCCTGAAACCTCACGCGCCTCCAGACTCAGCTGACGACGTCAGTCGTGTAAACGGCAGGAGTCCATTACTAGCTCGACTCTGTGAGACCTATTGGTAAAGGCGTTTTCTGTTCTTTGCGTTGGTCTGCATTTCATATCATATTGAGAGAATTAACACATTTCAGGATTGTTTAAAGTGAAGTGTGTGTTGCTTTGAGTTGCCTTCTCGTCTGAACAAACATCCCGTTAGCTTCAGCTAGCAAAACAAGCTCGGTGAGAAACACCGAGAATCAGCTATCACAGTATGAGGACTGTTTTCAGTGTTTACCCGGGCTATAAAATCAGGGTTATTTGTTAATTCCTTCTTGTTTCTTTGCTTTACAGGTTATCCGTTTCTTCAAGAATGGCGTTTGTTAAAAGCGGATGGCTTCACCGCCAGAGTAAGTATATTATATTTTGTCCGTGTTTACTCAAGACGGAGTCCGATTTCTCTCAATAATCCCTACGTAGGGGCACTGCACAGGACACTTGGTAATTCCATTCTAAACCCTACATAGTGCACTAGAGAGCGATTTGTAATTCAGCCTAGTTTGGCGTTTCCTAGGCTATTTTGTGTTGGGCTTGTTTTTATATCGTTATCTGTTTGTGAGGGTGATTTTAAATAAAATGTATTAATATATTTTGTGATGTCAGGGCTTGAAAACATTTTCTATGTGTTGATTGTTATATAAAAAAAATCAATTTATTAAATAAATGAATACATTAAAACAGAAACTTGATTTACTTCGTAAGGACAATGCACTTGTTTGTTACCAAGGCCAACTTAACACAGTGTATAATGAAACCTATATAAGTATGTACTTAAACAGCAGTGAAATCTACAATAAGTAAGATACAAGAGAAACAAAATGCTTATATTGAGTTATATTGACAAGCTCCATGTAGTTGTTATGTATATTCCTGTGGTCAGGGACTGCTGTAAAGTAAATTACACGGAGCACTCATTGTTTCCTGGACATTATTCAGTTGTGTACAGAAATTACTGTCTATTTAAAAGTTTTTCAGTGCTTTCTTTGGTTTCTGAACTTTTCACTGACAGAAGTGATTTCCACCACTTTTTTTTCAACTACATTTTAAAAAAAGACAAGTAGGCTTTAGCCTTATGTACATTTTGTCACATTTTCTTATAGGTACCATCTTGCGTCGCTGGAAGAAGAACTGGTTTGACCTGTGGTCAGATGGCCGTCTAATTTTCTACGATGACCAACAGCGGCGTGACATGGAGGATGAGATCCACATGAGGGTGGACTGCATTAACATTCGCAATGCCAATGCATGTCGAGGTCAAACTCTAACACTTCTAGTAATTTTTGCTCATGCTATCTGTGGATGAATAGTTGCTTCTGAGAGCTTTATTCATTTCATCCTGTGTGTATTTCCTCAGATCTAACACCTCCTGAGGGAAAAGGCAGAGAAGCGCTTCTTCAAATTGTGTGCCGTGATGGACGTGTTATCAGCCTCTGTGCAGACAGTGCAGATGATGCCCTGTAAGTTAGCTGATCTGCACTGATTATACTTCAAGATGTTAGACCAAAGCAAACAAATTATGATCATTCCTTGGTTTAAAAAAAACCCAAAATGACATTGTCTGTTACTTACCCATTTTACATTGCCAGTCCTTGTGGTAGTGTTTTAACACTGAAAACGTGCTTTTTATTCTTCATGATTACCCTTAAGACATTTTATACAGTGTGTTTACTCTCTGCTCTCTTTCTTTCAGGGCCTGGACTGTGGCCCTTCAGGATGCCAGAATCAACACAGTGAGTCATTATGAACTTTATGGGTGGAGTAGTAAGACTGTGTGCTCGGCTCACCACAGATGGTTATGTTGTAGCTATAAGATACATTTGGCAACTTTTGTTACTACCTGCCATAAATGTGCCATATTTGTCTTCTATTTTTCTTGTTGGCTTGTGAAATCTGTGGAGCAATTTTTCTTTTCCTTTTGCAGGTGGTAGCACCTCCTCAGTTTGGTTTTACTCAAGAAGCTCTTGCGTCTGCTCCTCCTTCTTATGCGGAATTAAACCCGACTCCTCAGGTAGGAGCCAAGTCTACATGCCTGTTCAATTATTTGTGTTTAACCTTAGTATTAAAGTTACTGTAATTCTAGCAGTAATTCAGTCATTTTGGTCTCTTGTTTGTTATGGAGTCAGCGATTAAGCTTCTCTGCTAGTAAATGGAAAATCGTGAGCTTATATCCTCTGAAACCTTAGCTGTGCACTTGTATTATATTCTGCCTCACCTTGGATAAAAGTGCTTGACCAATAACAGAATGGAAGTGATTCGTCCTGTGACTCTTTTGCCAGGTATACTGTCCTGATCAATACGGGGGCTATGTCCCTTACCCACCTCCCCCCTATGCCCCTAACGCTGTGTACTCTGCAGGTGGGCAGCAGTATGTATTTGCCTCCCCCTATCACAGCCAAGGTAGATCAGCTGCTGTCACTGATTTTATACTGTATATGCATTGACATTTATTGTTTAATTAGATGTAATATTATATAGTGAATGTAAATAGCTTTTTTTCTTTTTTGGTACTCATATTCCTCAGGAGCGTACCCTGCACCTGAAGTCAACCATGTGATCATTGAGGAGCGTCGGCATGATGATGCAGGTGGTGTCGTTCTTGGCATGCTCACTGGTGCTGCAACAGGATTGGCTATCGGTTCTCTATTTTCTGTATTTTAATGTGTCATCAGTCCCAAAATGAGGTGGACTACTCTTGTGCTACTGCTGTTATCTTTGCTGCACTCCCATGCTATATGTAATACTTAGACCTAATAGAGGTTAACTGCCTAACAGATCACAAGCGCTTTCCCCAACCCAGCTAATTAGTGTCTATGAACCAAAGCCTCATGGTAGCATTTATAGCGTGTTGTGGGAGAGTTTGTTTCACATGTACGTTATGAAATGAAGTGGTTATTAACTGCAACAGTATTGAACATGTGTTAGGGTGGTTACACATGAAAATTGGGTCGCTTGCTTAGATTGCATTTGTAGGCTAAACATGGTGAAATGAAGTATGACTGGTGATTCCTTTTGTTTATGGTGTCTTAAAATGATTGGCATTATACAAGTTTTTCTCTCTCTGAGTCCATTCAATGTTTTTATGCAGACCTTGGTAGTTGATCAAACTGGACAAACATGAGATGACATTTGTTTGAAACTTCAGACTAACAGTAGGTTTAGTGTGCATAAACATTTGATGATTCCTGAACTTAACAAGTGTTCAGTTGGTGGAAACATGTAATAAGAATAGTGCAATAATTAATGCATTTTGGAAAGATTCCGATATTAATTTTGTCATGGGTCGATGACGGCCTTATTTGGGACGCTTTTAGACATGCACATACTTCCATTGTGGCCTTACAAGAAGACCTAGAAATCCAACACATGAATTTAAACAATGTTTTTTCCCTATTAACAAGTATTTTAACTAGTTGTAGCAGTGAATTAAAATTCATAGAATGGACTTGACCCACTGTATTGCATTGAACAAAGTTAGTGGAAAAATGCAAATGTATGTAGTGATTCATTCTTTAATTCATTTAAGCACTTGCCTTACTCCAAAATTAAGTCACTGCATAGCTGCATTTGAGATGCATTTTATTTTACATGGCAAAAGACTGAACTTGTGAACACTGCCACAATAGTCAGAAAATATACCCACTGATGATCCACACCAGAGCTCAGATTTGGATCTGAAAAACTGCTCTTTTTGAGCTAATTCTGTAGCAGCAATTATGTTTAATGTATATTAGAATAGCAGAGAAGCACTCCAGGTTTGCACTGGTGTGAGAGCTTGTTCTCCTTCTGGCTGACCTTCACTGAAGCCTCACTTACTCTACACTTCTAAAGTGTCCATTCTGAAGAACTTGAAAAGCCACTAGAATAATTGTAGTAGCTTATAATAATAGATACTTTGGTTTGTTCCTTTTTTGGAAATTAATTTCTTTTAAAGAGCTTCTCTCCAGTTTGAGTGTTATTTATTTGGTTTGGGTTTGTGAAAAATGTCTTTAATACCTTTTTGTGATATTTCTGTTATTATATCATTAGATTTTTTTGTTGTTTTGTGAAGAAGGTAAATGATGCCGCACATTAACCCATGATCACAAAATGAATGAATGGATGCTCTTTGAGTACATCCAAGTTAATTTGACCTCCCAGAATGGATGTAAGATGAAATATGAGGTGTATGCAGGGCACTGGTTTACACCTTCTTGTTAGTTTTCCATTAGATATACTGTAACATTAATTATGGTCTATGTTAGACCATATTAGTTACTGACTACATTTATTGTCTGCATTGCACATTGTGTTTACATGAGAAACAGTATCTTAAATTGTGTTTAAATGGAGGTTATTAGTAGGTTTAATAAAATTCCCTTCAACATTTTATCACATTTTGAGTGATGCAGATATTGGTGTATGTGAACCAATAACCAAAACACTTTCTGAAGATACTTTGTTTTTTAGTTGTATGTAACTTTTACTCTCCTACTCTTCGGCCAATATACTTGCACAAACTATTTATTGCTAAACCAATTTGCATTTCCATGTTATACTATCGTGCAATTAATTAAAGTGACTAAACTGAATTACAGTGTACATGTTCTCTATGAACCAATGTTTGTCCAAAATATAAATTTTTAATATTACATTTCTGAAATGTCTTATATGTGGGAAATGTCACTGGGTCCCAATTGCAGATTCAAATAGGGAGGTGGCAAGAAGGGCTGGCTTCTGCAGAAAGGCAGCAAAAAAAAAAAAGGAAAAAAGCTTTCAGTGTGACAAATTGCAAAAAAAATCTTCAAATAGATTAGCTGGCAATAATCGCTAGTCAGTCATGTCCTCCTTTTTTTTTTTTTTTTTTTTTTTTTAAATCAATGAATTTCTTCTCAAGTTTTTTTTCCTGTATAAATGTGGTGTTGAGGTAAACAGCAGCAAGCAAACCACTTCCCACAGTAGGAGTGCTGATGCACCTTCACTCCTGTGTGAATTCATTGATATACTTGGAGCAAACTGTTGTAGGCAAAACACTGCACACATTGGAAGCAGTGATACAGCTTCTCTCTCATGTGAACACACTGGTGTAGGTGGAGATGATTTTTTTCTATGAAGACATTTCCCACAATGGGAGCATTCATATGGCTTCTCTCCTGTGTGAATGTATTGGTGTTTTTGGTGATAATACTGGAAAGTAAAACTTCACCCACACTGTGTGCAGCAATACAGCTTTTCTCTAGTGTGATTACACTGGTGGTTTTGGAAATTACCTTTTGTATTAAAATCTTCCCACACTGGGAGCAGTAATACAGCGTCTCTCCTGAGCAAATTCTTTGGTCTAAGTAGAGAGAACTCCAGTGTTTAAAATCCATTTTTGGAGACTGGCGTAACTGGGAGCAGTAATTCTATCCTCTCACCTTTGTGAACAGGTGTGTCACAAATTACTCACAATGAGTTGTCTTGATATTTGAGATATAACAGATCTATTTCGAATGAGAAACCTTTCAATTCAACCTTGGTCATTCCTAAGTTGAAAAAGAAACTATGTGAAATGCAATATTTCCTGAGACCAGTGCTTGGTGGCATAAACAGTTATTCAGATATCCTTCACATATATAGAGGACATTCTGTGGTTATTTTGTTTTTGGTTGGCAAATCAGGGTGCATGTTGAATTCAACATGGCTCAAAGAAAACACTGCTACCCCACCAAAATAGCAGATCAAAACTCAAAACACACTCAATGCAGTGAAAAGTTTAAAGAAATAAATGTAGAGCTTGCCAAAATGAGGGTAAACTCTAAATGTTTACCCTCACTGGGTAAGCATTCTGTTTACCTTGGAAGTAGGACAGGGCTCACAATTAAATCATTTTCAACTTTGAGCTACATGGTAGGAAAAAACACACACCTCATTGTCATTTGCTAACAACAAGCTTGCCATATTTTATGCTTAGGGAAGCAAATTGTACAAACAGCTGTATGTATAACCAAGTCTAATCTTTAATATGTACAGATTAAGAAAAAGAAACAAAGAGCTTTAAGTAGAGCTGATTTGAATGTGCATGTTATGATGAATATACATTATAAATTGCGTTGTGTTAATGTGCAGTCAATTGTAAGAGGTGTTCAAATAAGAAAAGATCAGAAATTAAAACAGATTAAGTGATAGCTGATTAAGTGCAGCTATCATTTGAGGTTAATGGCGCTAATGGTGCATGTTTTTGGGGGAGAGAGAGGGTCTTAAAGAGTGTGTGTGTGTGTGTATATATATATATATATATATATACACACAGACACATATATACATATATATATACATATATATATATATATATATATACACACACA
>JAQMCW010000007.1:10256009-10272401 GCA_030068335.1 Chrysichthys cranchii
GGACATCAAACTTTGTTTTTCGTCCTGACTCAGTAATGCAGAAATTGGAAAAATAAATACCTATAATAAAATTTGTAGTAAAAAAAATAGGGTGCCTAAGACTTTTGCATGGTACTGTACATAAATGAGATAAAATGAAAAACAGAGATCAGGTACTAGAAATAACCACATCAGAAGCCATCAGTGGAGATGGTTTCACTCTCAGCACAGTATTTTAGAGCTATCATAATCAAAGATGCACAGAGCAGTGTTCAATACCGATAAACATTGGTTTACCTAGCAATGCACTGTGAGCTTTCTAGCCCCTTGTTATTGGTCACTATGTCAGCCTTACCAGGCTCTAAAATTCAGAGACACAACTTCAGACTTTTCTGCACTTCATCAGGCTTCATGAAGTTCATCATGTCCTTACCTACCTTTTTGAAGTGAGTGGCTGACTGCACTTTGCGGATAGGCTGCATGAGAGCGTCCCTGACAATGATGCTGATGTCGGCGCCTGAATAGTGCTCAGTCTTCTGTCCCAGTGTGATGAAGTCATTATCAGTGAGGCTGTTGGGGGTTGTACCAAGGTTGAGCTTGAACATCAAAGATCGTGCGTGCTGCTCAGGAAGGGGGATGTAAATACGCTTCTCAAACCTGAGCCATTCAACACAGTAGAGATGCACAAAGTCTGAGTGTAGCATCAGTACAGACATGAATGTTTCCAGGTACAATTATCCAGATGCACCGATATTGTATTGTCTATAAAACGTTATCAACAGCAAAGATGCTCTGCTTCTGCCTGGGAATTCCTGGGTCAGCATCTGCTGTCTCGCCTGGATACACTGTATTCATACTTAAGAAATGTGAGTGAAGTCATAAAAACTGTCCTGTTTTCAACTTTTATTCACAATCTGCTCACAATGAACATCCTTTCAACACACTTGCTACTGTTTGCTTTTATACTTCTCTACACCTGTATACACCTGTAATGCTTGATAATCCTACTGTCTGGTGTCACCCAGATGAGGAGTCTAGATCCTCTGAACAGTTTCTTCCTCATGTCATCTCAGAGAGCTTCATTCTTGCCAATGTTACCTCTGGTTGTTCATTAGGGATCCAAGACTACAACTGGATTTCTGCTACACTTTCAATAGTTAGAAATGCTATACAAATAATGTTTATAAAAGTATCATTGTTACTGCTCAACTAGATGTTCTTGAAATGGGATCTCCTAACTGACATAAGAATTATAAAATCCTTAATGTGATCAAGCTTCCTGACAAGAATGGAACATGGAAATGAAAAGGTAAAAGCCGTAACTAAACATCTATTGAATCTGAATATGGATAACTTGCCTTCTTCTGATGGCAGAATCTAAAGTCCAAGGTATATTGGTTGCTCCAAGTACTAGAATTCCCTCATTATCATTTCCAACACCTACAGTTACAGCAGAAAAAAGACAACAAAAAAAATCTGATTATCCATATAATAATCTCAATCGCTGAATGTAAAACATCAGCCATGTCTCCACCCCTAAACTCCCCTTGCATCTGGACCAGAAACTCTGTCTTTATTCGGCGAGCTGCTTCGCTCTCATTGTCACTCCTGGAGCCACACAGAGAGTCGATCTCATCAATGAAGATGATGGAAGGTTTGTGTTGCCGAGCCAAACTAAACAGGTTTTTCACCAATCTGGAGGAGGAAGAGGCAGAGATTATGTGGAGCTACTTTGTATGTACATATTGTATTTACCATGACAGCTCAATTTCTACTTTTTTCCTCATAAAGCAGCCTGTTTATTTTTAACCCTGAGGCTCATACATACTGGAAAATATTGTACATAATACTGACGTTGCAGTGTTTGTTACATGACCATGATACTTGAATGTGCCCCCTTGATTAAGTGCAGCACCAGGACTTACTTCTCACTCTCTCCCAGCCATTTAGACACCAGATCAGAGGAGGAGATGGAGAAGAAGGTTGAGTTGTTGGCCTCAGTGGCCACTGCTTTAGCCAGGTATGATTTCCCTGTACCTGGAGGGCCAAAAAGTAAGATCCCTCTCCATGGAGTTCTCTTTCCTGGGAGTGAGAGATTACATGGTTGCAATGGCAGCTCAAAACATAAAAGAGTACAAATAAACCCAGGGTATCTGAGGCAAGGGTAAAGGTGCAAAATAAACAGAGGCTCAAATGCTAATAAATTACAAAAAAAAAAAGTTTCCCCCCCACGATTACTGATAAATGACCTCAGACTTTATGCTTTAAATTGTTGTTTTCAAATAACAGCACTGCTGTATACCGTCTCTCATGTTTAATGTCTCTAATTTCCCTCATGCATTTATTTAATTTCATAACTTGACTCTGAAGTCAAATTTAAAGTGACCATAATATGACTTACTGATTAAACACTTGTGTTAATAATCACAAAATTAAAAGTTCAAATTCCAGCACTGACAGAGATCCATTGTGTGCCCCTTCAGCAAAGCCCTTCAGCGTTAACTGCTTAGTTTCAGGCCTGAATTGGATACCCACTCTCTTATAAACAAGTAACGGTGCTCAAATGAATCTATTTATCCTCGCAGAAACTTCTATGTAGTATTTACCTACAGCTTGTGCTTTGGATCAGTGTCGTGTGGGAAAGTACATGTGCACCACAGACACAGCATCCATGTTTATGCGTACCAATTTTCATCCAAGATTTTCTAATCATGTGATGCATTTATCTTACCACTAAAGAGGAACTGCACATTTAGATGTGTTTTTGAGCTGTAAACTAAATGATGTTTCATGACTGTACTGTGATGAAAAATAATCCTGGTTTTAATATCAACAAAATTTCCATTTTTATATTTTAAAAAGCAGCCATTGTGCAGATTGAAAAAGGCTCAAAACGCCATCTACTGGTTAAAATATTTCAGAACCTTCAAAAGCCAATGCTAATTTAGTCACCAGTTTGTCACTTCTCCAAGTCATGACATTTTTATTTAAAAAACAACAACAAAAAAGAATCTTAAACCCCTCTACCCACCTCCCCCAGCCCCCTCCCTTGAGTGAGAGTGTGTGAAACCATGCTCATTTTCCAATATAAGCTGATCAAGACTCACTGAGCAACTCCTGCCTCACACATCCATGCCCACAAGAATTGAGTCATTTGTTATTGTTAGTTATTATTTATTATTATGATTAAAATAATACATGGAATTTTCTGTTGCAATAAACAGCTTCATCTGAGCACTTGTAAATGTTATGAAACTAAATAAATGAAATGCTTTGTATACTCACTTGTATTTAATTTATAAAAAAGGAAAAAAGGAGCAGAATCAATTTCTTACAGACTCTTACTTTGAGTATGTTTTGTACCTGTAAAAAGGTGAGGAAATTTAATGGGTAGAATGACTGCCTCTTTCAGCGCCTCTTTGGCTCCTTCCAAGCCCGCAACATCACTCCACTTAATGTTTGGCTTCTCCATGACGATGGCACCTGCAAAACATACCAATGCCTAATATCTACAGACACAGCATGTTCATTATAAATGTAACACTGTAACATTTCATACTGAAACTGAGAAACATTACAAAATCAGGAATATTGTTTGTTTAAAACCTGCTTAAAACAAAACTTGCCACAACAAGACAATAAAAGTGTCTTTAAAAAAAAAATGTCTCACACACCTTGAAGTTGATTCTGCATTTTCTTCTTCTCTGAATCATCACCATCATCACTTTCATTCCTATCAAAAGACAGTTTTGTTAATAAAGAGCCTACCGCTCCTAATGGCACTGAATTTATCAGCTAGAAGACAGACCCTTTGTCATTGGACACTTTGACAGGCTTGGCAGGTGGCTGCTTTTCTGCCTTTTTTAGATATTCCTTCAGCTGCTCAGCTCTATCCAGATAGTCTGCACACTTCGCCCTGATGCTTTGCTTGGCTTTTTCACCTTGAGCTTCATCTGGAGGACAGAGAAGTCTAATGCAGCAATTCTCAATCTCAAATGTAACATTTCACAGATGACAGATAAAGACTCCATTCAAGTAAAGAATCAGTTCGCAATCTAGGACCTGGTTTAGACCTGGTGGTTTCCTGCTTCTTCAATGTGGGCCACATTTCTGATAAGATTTTAACCACATGCATTGTCATTTGTCCAAGAATCGGTCACTGTGTTGCAAAGAATATGCAAATCAGCTTATAACCCTTGACAATCAACTTTGTTTCCAAATGTTTTATGCAAAAAACAAACAAAAAAACACTTAAATCACCTAACATAATTTTCTCCAAAATACCAACTTTGCCAGCCTGAATTACATGGGTTATCATGTACTGTAATAAGAGACCCTCAACTGTGACCTGGAGAGACAGATGCATTTAGGCTTGTATAAAATATTAGGGAGATTAGGTAATCAGGGCTAAGTCAGGTCAAGCTGGGAAAATTAAGTAGAAAATACACTAGTCTGTTTTCTCCATATGATGCTAATCTAGTAATCTGTATTTTAAAGAAATTTAAAGTGACCTCAGTTTAGACATCAAGAATGAAAATTAAGTACAGTCAAGCTGATTTAGTCAGTGTTTCACTTACACTTCACCACATGCAGAAAGTACTGTATCGAATGCTCATAGAGGCGCAAAGCTTCCTTGTAGTTCTTGGCCTTGTCCTCCTCTGAAGCTTTGGTGGCCAAGTCAATGGCTTTCTATTGCACAAAAAAAGGAAGAACTTCAGTTCTTTTTCAGGAAGTTCATGCTTAGGATTGACATAACTATAGTCAGTTAAAAAAAAAAAAAGATACAGCCAAGAACAAGTGCCACTGCCATCAATAATTTGCTGATTTAGCTAAATAACATAGCACATTAAGTTAATGCAAATGCGATATTTTGAATACAATTATATTTTGTGCTAGAATTACAATTATACTTTGACTGTGCTACATTTGCTCAGCTAGTAGAACAGAACTAAAGCAAAGATACAAAAAGTAGTTTTAAATGATTTTTAGGCCCACTCTTATTTATCCTTTACCTTTTCAAGGTATTGCTTACATTTTTGGTTTTGCTTGTTTTTCTAGTCTCAACTGGCTCTTGTGCGACTTAACTGTAACTTAGTTAAGGGGTCTGACTGGAAAATGCTGCCTTTTTGGCACTATCATTGGGGGAAAGTAATCTGGCTATATCCCTAATGATTTCAGGGCGGTTTCCTCCTGCATTTAGAGGGGCGTGTCACTGGCTCCTCCAGCCCCGCCCCAGACTCGTTAGGACCATAACAGTTTATCAGTTTGGACCGTTGTATAAATTTATAAGACAAAGGCTGAAATTAATCTTAATCAAAAATAGCTAAATTACAATATATTATAAATAAATTATGTATTATAAATATTATTATTAATATTATGTATTATAAATATATTATAAATGATTATGGATTATACTTTGTTACATAATCAACTCGAATCGTATCAAGTCATCGCCTTAAGAACTGAATCGTATTGTATCTTGTGGAAGCTCGAGGTTTAGAGCCCTAATGCCAAAACCTAAAGTCTGTCTGCAGGGTCAGGTCATAATACATAGCTCACGAGATGTCGGGAGAATATGGCGCTTTGTTGGTTATGAAAAGACAAAAAAAACTGCCATAGGACTGGTTTGACAAGTTTGGACACAGTGTCGCATACCAGAACACATAACTCAAGGTGAGGTTTGTTCATGTAAAATGTTTGGACCTGAATCACCCCATGAAATATGCTCTAGCTGTTAATAACAGTGTTATTATATAACGCTCATGTTTAGGTCGTCTTACAAACGTGAACAATGCGACTGTTTTTTCAATAGTATGGTGATGTAAAAAAAAAGAAAAAAAAAAGAAAAACAAAAGCAAAACGAACTTCCTGCTAGTAATTTTACTTGCAATGCAATTACCCCGAATCCTTACGTAGAAAAATATATGTTTAATGAATCGAAATGTTCCTCACACTGATTTTATTAGTAGTACACAATTTACCAAACGTTGTCTTGACATGAGACTTACCTGTAAATTACTATTAGCCATTGTACTCGTGGTGTCACAGCTGAACTTTACTCTCTTTAAATACTGAAAACACGGTTTGTTGATCTTCTAGGTTTCCCTGCTTGCTACTACATTGTTCCATACACACTAAATATACTGCCGAAAACGGTTAATTTCAGCGCTTTAAACTCTTTAGCATCCTCTCTCAGTGAAATATTTTCCTCAATCTGTGCGATTTCTCGACTTCCGCATTAAATGTTTCTTCGTGACGTCACCCACCCCGAGCCAATAGGAGTTAAGCAACTAATCTGGCCTCTGAATCAGAAATGGCTCCTTTATACGAAACAAGATTTGAAGTCACACATAATGTGTTATTCAGTAGGGGTTCTCAAGCTTTTTGCAGTTAGGTACTCCTTTAACTGTTGGGGGAAAAAACACCTCAGTGCACGTTTATCAACATTACTCACCCAATCAAAAATTTCACTATTTAAATGTGTACAGCAGACTTTAGGCTTTTTTTTAATGGAGCCAGACAGTTTATTCTTTCTTAAATTTCCCCTCAGAGAATTTTTACATTAACACTAATATTAATCTTGTCATGGATGTCAGCTCTGTTCTTGAGCAGCGTCTCCACTACTTTAGAGTGACCATTTGGAGTGACCACCAAAAATTAAAAGGGACATTAAATTCAAGATTAACACTATAAGAAGGGACCCCTAAACCTTACAGTGGCCCCAAACCCCTCTTTTAGAACATGGGCTGTACAGGAAGTAAGCACAAAACCTCTTTAGGTGAACATTTCCTTTTATATTTCATACTATATTTCATTGCAATATTTATTTCACAAACATACACTTTGACACACTTTCACAGATACATTTTGCAAAATACTTTACAATTTTACAGCACCAGTAATTAAACAATTCAGAATACCAAATGCAACATGTGAACTGTATTTTAGGAGAAAATTAATTTTAAAAACCTGAACATAAAGCTTTAAGCTTACACAGCTATAAGATTCTTCCAGGCTGAGTTGTATGGCTAGACTGGGTTTGGTTTTTCTTTGTCATGAGGAACACAGTTAACAAACTGTTAACAAACTTCATTAAATGATGATAGTTTGTGATAATAAACAGAATTACTCCTTCTATCCGAATATTAGATAAGACAACTTAATGTAGTGCAGAGAAACTTTTTGCAAGCTGCAATTGGAAAAAAAACTATTCCAACCTAATCATGAAAGACAAACCCAAAAGAAACATGAAAAAAAAACTCAATCTATGGTTGTATGATCTGTGCAAAACATAGCAGAGACCTTAACTGCATCATACTTTATTCCTGCTACAGTTGTCTGACATAAATGGCAAAAAATGAAACTAATTTACAGCTTGTAACTTCTTCCACCAGGACAAAGAATAATCCTGTTTTTTTTTTATGTGCAATTATAAATTTCTGCAAATACAAGCAAGCACCATTAAAAACTTTGTGGTTGCAATTTCTCTTTTGGCTTGGTGTAGTGCATTTTTGTCAGCCACAAAAAAATCAAAGGCTATAAAACTCTAAGGGCCAAGAGGAACAATCATCAACTTCGTCCATTTAAGATCTGCTGCCGCAGAACCTTCAGGATGCGCTCGTTCTTTGTGAGGTCCCCTGGTAAGTCATTATTCTGTTGAAAGACAGTAACTTATTATTAGAAATACTGATAAAATATACTAGAGACATAAAATAATGCCATATTTCTAGAGCTTGTTACCCCTCTTTTGTTATACTGCATACAATGTGGCTATTTACTCGGTGGAACTATTTGTTATTCTTATAATAAAATATACTAGTTACTTTTCATACAGTTAAGGTGTGTGACCTACTGTATACTATCCACTAGATGTCACTGTTAACCTGGTGTAGCGCTTCCAATCTACCCCCAAACTGGAATCTAAATATAAACTTGTAAAAAAATCTGATTAGAAGTAAAACCTTTAAAGTTTTTTTTTTTTTAGTATTTTGAGTTATTTGATTTGATTCAGTTAAAGAATTTCTTTACTAATTTGTTCATTTATATTTCTGGCTTCCCCAAATCCATGTACAGCCTACAACTAACAGTTTTGATACATATACTGACCTATTCAAACAACAAACAGTGTAATGTCAAATAAAATAATAATAATAATAATAATAATAATAATAATAATAATAATAATAATAATAATAATAATAACTGCAGAAGTCACACCTCCTTCTCGAGGGCTGACAGGCACTGAGGCCACACCTCTTTCACAGGGATTCACAAAAGGCCAGGCCTCTATTACTGGGTCTAGCAGACACAAAGGCCATGCCTCCTTCACAGAGACTTCCAGGAAAAAAAGGCCAACTGAACCCCAAGACAACATCAAAGGAACTGGTGAAGTAGCTAGAGGCATCAAGGACCAACACTTGTACATCCACCATTAAGAGAGTACTACACTGCCATGGACTGAAAACCTGTCACGCAAGGAAGAAATCCTTATTCTAATACTGGACCGGCATAAACAAGTCAGAATGAAGTTTAGAGGGGATCACCTTTTTGGAGGAGTGTTCTCTTCAGATGAAACAAAATTTGAACTCTTTGGCCATAATAATCAGCGCTATGTTTTGAGGAAAAAGGCTAAGGCCTTTAATCTAAAGAAAAACATCCCAACTGTGAAGCATGCCACTTGCAGCATCAAGTTGTGGGAGTGTTTTCCTGAAAAAGGGACTGACACACTGTAGAAAATAGATGGCATTATGAGGAAAAAGGATTATTTAGAAATGCTCAAGCAAACCCTCAACACAGCAGCAAGAAAGGTAAAGCTTGGACTTGATTGGGTCTTTTAGCTGGGCAGTGATCCAAAGCATACCTCCAAAGTTGTAACAAAATGGCTTAAAGACAACAAAGTGAAAGTACTAGAGTGCCCATCACAAAACCCTGACATGAAAACAAACTGAAACGAAAATGTGTGTCTAAGTAAGAAGTGATGAGTTATGCCTGTTCTGTCAGGAGAAATGTACAAAATGCCAGCAAAGTATTATGAGTAGCTTATGGAAGGATATGTTTTTAATTCAAGTTCAAGCGATTCATATACAATATTTTTAAATAATAATCTAAAAATCGTCATAAGTAATAAAATAAATTGTGATCTGGTTTTATAGACAAAGGGACAATTCCATATTGATGGAAAATGAATTCCCGAATTCGGCTCCCTTCGTACATGTCGTCAACATTTATGCCCGTATCACACACCTTATTGCGTAAAGTAGGATCAGCATTTGCTTTCAGCAGAAGCATCACAGTTTTTGGATCTCCACCCATGACTGCAGCATGAAGAGCTGTGGAACCATTCTAGACAGATAACCCATTATTTAAAACAGAGAGGGAAAAATGCCTCCAGAATTCACATTTGCAAGAACAGTAATAGACATTAAACACCTTGCCAGGTTATTAGGTATTATTGTAATAAATCAACTCAGTGCACTGTGCAGTAGCTGCAGATAATCTCAAATTCAGGAACAATTTTGACACGTTCTCTCCTACCTTCAGAAGGCCAAGAGATGGGCTGAACTTAAGGAGCTCCTCTATGACATTGCAGTGCCCATTGTGTGCAGCTTTAAAAAGTGCAGTGGAGCCATCCTTTCAGCAGGCAATGAGAAAAAAACCCATACATTAATTGAGACTCAAACGAATCGAGCAGCTAGTGTAATAATTACTGATTTTAAGGCACATTTCATACAGACAAGTTCAATGTAGAACTATAATATTCCCATTTTAAAGCACAATGCTGCTGAATTTGCAAAACGGACTGTCCAGAAGGTAACGATTAATTTTCTAAACAGTAGTTTTGAGAATAGTTTGATTATAGTTTCTGTAGTAACAAAACAGGGATGCTAGATAAACCACATAAACAGACTGAACATGTGTGTAATTGCTGATATGACGAGTCCTAAGTAAGTGTTTATTTAGCATTTATTGAAGGAGTCTCTAGCGTCAGCTCTTTGGAAGAGTTACGGGTCAGGCTTTAGATGTACTGAAATAGGAAAGTCTTCAGGGCAGAGAAATTTGTGGTTTCTCTGTAAGATGACAATTTGTGTATTTCTCAGGAACATATATACAAAATATATCTTAGCTACACAATTCTATTAGTTAGAGGAAAATGTAAATTAGATTGTTTGCCAAGCTGATTTCACCATTATTATTATTATTTTGCTTCATTAGTAAAATTATTTCATATTAATTCTTCAATTATTCATTAGCCATACATTTCTGTCAGCATCTCGGTCAGCACCACGCAGAAGCAGAACTTTCACAACTTCACTGTGTCCCATCTGGGCTGCTATCCACAGGGGTGTGGTGCCATCCTGAGGCGTGAAGTAAATATAGAGCAATGCATAAACCAGACATGATACATGATTGAGAGTGTACAGGCACACATTAGCAAGTCATACTCCTGGAACAAAATGAGCACTTCAGCTGTATACATAATATATTAAGGTGAAAATGGATCCCCTCACCTCACGAGGCTGGTTTACTTTGGCTCCAGATGACAACAGCTGACGGACGACTGTCACATGACCTTCCTGAGAGGCTAAGAACAGAGGAGTGGCACCGTCCTGAAATGTGATAGGAGAGAGGGACTGTGTGCTAAACAGGCAAAGTGGTTAAAAGGTGTTAAAATATAGCTATGTTATTTCTTTTATCAGATAATATCAGATTATATACTAGCTGGTAAAGTACTTTTGTGTCTAGCATGCTTTAAAATTAAGGGTTTAATTTAGTTTTTAGTTTTAGTTATAACTCCTTCCACCCTGCTTTCTCAGTGGCATTTGTTTACATCTAAAGGGCTAATTTAGTCTGTGTTGGTGGGTTATAGGCTTCAGTCCAAAATGAATTCCCGACAGTGGTATGCAACTGCTGACATGGCAGCAACCTGAGAGTCACTGAGACAACTTAAGACCTACAGGCAGTTATGAATAAGGAAAAGGCTAGGCATGTTCGAACTGAAGAGATTGCACTAACACTAAGCTGGTCATGGATGTTGGCTCCATTCTTGAGCAACGTCTCCACTACTTTGGAGTGACCACTCTGGCAAGCGGCACACAAGGCCGTCCCTCCATCCTGCAGGAAAGACAGCAAGCAAGCAAGCAAGCAAGCAAGCAATCAATCAATCAATAAATAAATAAATAATTTTTTTAAAAAAATGGGCAGCACGGTGGCTGAGTGGTTAGCACTGTCGCCTCACAGTGAGAAGGTCCTGGCTTCGAGCCCCGGGTTCGGCACGGGTGCCTTTCTGTGTGGAGTTTGCATGTTCTCACCGTGTTCGCGTGGGTTTCCTCCGGGTACTCCGGTTTCCTCCCACAGTCCAAAAACATGCACAGAGGGGATTAAGCTAATTGGCGACTATAAATTGGCCGTAGATGTGAATGTGAGTGTGAATGGTTGTCTGTCTCTCTGTGTTGCCCTGGGGTAGACTGGTGACCTGCCCAGGGCGTATCCCGCCTCTCACCCGATGCCAGCTGGGATTGGAGCCAGCTTCCCCCCCGCGACCCTGAACAGGATTAAGCGGAAGCAGACGAATAAAGATGAATAAAGATGAAAATAAATTTAAAAAACATGGCAGTTTTGTGAATATGGTCCCAAACATCTGTACGGCCAACATAGTGTCCAAGCATTTCTTAAATCAAATGACAAAAAACTGCAGTAGTCTATTGCAGTAATTAGTAATTGGCTTGATTTACAGCACAGACACACACACACACGCCATTCAGTGACATGATTTTGTCGGCCTATGAATTAATTATGGTACTCTGATATTTTCCCCGCAATGCATTAGAGCGTGTGAACCCCTCTGTAACTAGCAGAAAGCCAGTGATAAAAACAGCCAATAAGAATTTAAGAGCAAATCAAATTCATCTGCTGTCATTTGTCATCCATTTATTTGGAAGAGCAAAAGAAAAATGTAAGCATAATAATAATGCTTCCATAAGAAATCATTTGGCATGTCATATCCTGATGGTTGTTAGAAAAAAACACATGGCATGATGATTCCTGACAGTGAATAGTAAAGAAATAGCTACAGTTTTCGCACTGTAGCTGCATTTTTCTTTGCAGAACAGACAATCCATACTGTCTGCATCACTCTGACCCATCCTTCCTCCACATTTTTATCTTTTTCCTTGTTTCTACACAAGAGAGTGAAATAGTCACAAAGTTACATGACAGACAGCTCTCATTTATATTTTTGTGGTGTATGAGCTTGCTTATCTGCAAGCACTTCTGTGTCCAACAAACAACTAATCAAGCAAATGATTAAAGACTTGTGATTTTTAGGTTGTTTGAGAAAGAACTGCAAAAAAAGGCATAATAAAACAAATGAGAACCCCATGAAATTCAACAAAACCGAGGTAGGGAAACTCACATCTAGAAGACAAATGTAAAATCGATTTAGCTTGCAACTCATTTTAGCTAAGAATTAGCCTCTCATTTTGATTGTTTATTCTGTTGTAACATGAAAAATAATAGCAAGGTATACATATGAAACATAAAGGACATTGTTAGCTGCCGGTAAAACTTGGCCAATTTTGGACATTATTGGTTAAACCAGGTATAGAAGGTAGATTACATTATAGTGTAATTTGCAAATGTATAAGTTAGAAACCACCCCACTGATACAATATACATGCAATATAGAGAAAGACCCTCTCTTGCTTAGAAATTAAAAGTCTTAGTAACAAACTTGGCAGCTTTATCTATGATGACAAGCATGACCTCTATAATTACTGCAGACCCATGCTGTCTAGAACTGTGCAGCCAAAGCAAGTATTAACTCACTGGTGACTGCTGACAACTTTAAAGACCCCATGCTTTTGGGCCATCCACAGATATGATCCACTGTAATGAAGCTGCACTTTAAAGACATTGTATTGGAGTACCTTGGTCTGGAATTCTGTTGAAGCTCCAAACTCAAACAAGAGCTTGACGATGTCGTCATGTCCCTGCTGAGCTGCGAAGAACAGGGCTGTAGAACCTGTCTGAAGAGATAATCACACACACGCACACACACACACACACACACACACGCGCGCGCGCGCGCACACACACACACACATGCACAAAGTAAATAAACTATAAATTATGCTAATGTATGAATCTGAAAATGCCTTAACGCTGAACACTGTGTGATATTTTGCTAAGGAAAAAAAATAAATCCAAACACATATCTGTGGCTCAACATGGGCCTCTCTAACACAGGGCTAACACAGGGTAAATATTTCTCTTTAGCTTATATGACAAAAGTACATTTTTCCCATTAATAATGCAGGTGCTATTGACTCTTTCAGGCACTCCACGTACTCGTTCCAATCCTCATCATAAGAAGAATCTTCAATCACAAGGATAAGGATAACCTTTCATGTATGATTTTACAACTTTGAGAACTTCTATCACCCCAAACTGTTCTTTCATCCAGATAGCCCTCCATTCAGCCCTATTCCTGACAGAGACAGCTATCTTACCTCCCTTTGCAGGTTGATGTCTGCCCCTTGCATGATGAGTTCCCTCACACAGGCATAATGGCCACTGTAGGAAGCCACCATCAGAGCCGAGGTGCCATACTGGTCGAAATATCATCATATAGAAATGAGCTACAGTTTGACGTGAGTATGTTTTAGTTTGTCTTTAATACAGTGTCTGCTGAGCTAATGGTTGTAATAATGAATGTATATGTAGCTGTCATACGCAGTCTTTGCAGTCGATGTCCACCCGGCCACTGTTCAGCAACAGCTGTAGGAGAGGCAGGTTCCCCTTTGTGGATGCCCAAAATGCAGCATTGGCTAGGGGTGTTTCCTTCTGCAAGACACACATATATGTATAAAATATGTACATAACACACACATCATACCCTGTAAACAGAGGGATGTTACTAAGCCTCTAATTCCATAATCAAATAATTGCAGCTTCTAGAGATGAATGTGATTATTTGTGCTGATCACAATTAGTCATTAGATTACAAAATCAGATCTTTACATTTAAACACCCTGCCAGTTTTGGATAATGCTTTATTACAGTATAATTAGTTGTTACTATCAAAATGATCCATCCAGCGCTCCCCATGCTGCTTTATCCTATTCAGGTCACTGGACACTGGAGCCAATCTCAGCTGACTTCGGGCAAGAGGCAGGGTATATCCTGGGCAGTTCACCAGCTCACTGCAGGGCCAATACATAGAGACCCACCACCTTTCGCACCTATGGGCAATTTAGAGTAGCCAATCCACCTAATGTTCATGTCTTTGGGAGGAAACCCACACAAACACAGGGAGAACATGCAAACTCCACACAGAAAGGAACCCAGGCCAACCTGAGGATCGAACCTATGACCTTCTTGCTGTGAGACAGTGCTAAGAACCAATGTATTGAAATGAATGCACTGATATAAATTAGCACTATTGCACAAGCAAGAACAGAGTTGTACTGAATATCGGTGCAACTGTGACTCGGAAGGTAATGACAGCCCTGCTGATATTCAGTACAACAACATGACTGCAAGTGTGATATTGCTTTTTATGCAACAGCTTTAGAAATAAGAAATTAATTTCAAGCAAGTGACATTTCGGGTGCAATATGGTCAAATATATATATATATATTTGCTCCTTAAACAGAAATAGATCCCAAAAAATCCAGTCTCACAGTCAGACCATCGGCTAGCTGGCTGACAGTGATTTGTACATTCCTGCCACCTTACACACAGCGGTTACAGTTAGGGTAAGATTCAGGGTTGGGGTTAGGATTTTGGTTAGGGTTTGGGTTAGTTTTAAGGTTAGGAACAGACGCCCAGTCTCCACCTGCTCACATGTATAATCTCAGGGGTGTGTTGTGTACTGAAGTGTGTGTGTGTCATGCAAACAGACCCTTCTCATATTTTGACCCTGTGGGTCATATTTGACCCTGAATTTATTTCACTCTTATATTCAACCCACTCACTGATTAATGGACATCCCAGGAGGTCTCATAATGACCATCTCATAACATGCATTAGGAAAGGGTTAATAATAATAATAATAATAATAATAATAATAATAATAATAATAATAATAACACCTGTTTTTTTGTTCACTAAGTCTGTGTCATCATTTTAGCCAGTGGAGATATTTTTCCCATTACAAGGTGGTCTGGGTCTTCCATGGTTAGGTTAAAATGAGTTTGTTAGAAATGAAATTCTTATATGGCAAAAACAGACAAGCGGAGTGATACAAACAGTGAAAAATCACAGCACGGTTATAATACATGTAAGCACTGTGGGAACGCTGCTCGACCAATCAGATTAGAGGAACCGGAACTAACTGTTGTACAGTATAAACCTGAATAATATCACAGTCGGTTCTACTGTTGGGAGTGCTGTTATATAAAAGTAATCAGAAGAGCTGGTGAGGGGACAACTGTTATTATTAGCTATTAACATACAGGGCAACAGGAACTAAGCTGTCTTGAGGACTGTTCCACAATATTAAATGCAAATTACTCTTCATTAAAAAAAATATTAATTCCACTAATTCATTCACTGCTTCGCCTAACACTTACTCGAACCGTAACCCCCATACCCTTTTAGCTCTTTACATAAAAGCGGCTTAATTTTTTTAAAACGGTTTTTTCCCATGGTCAAAACACACGCGCGCGCTCACTCGTGCTGCGTACGTTATGGCCGCGTCTCAAACCACAACGTCAAAACAACACGGCGCCAGTCAAAATAGCACGTCATCACGAGTCGCCAAGACCAAGCGTATTAAACAGTGTTACATACTGTAGCTCTGCGTGACACAGAGAAAGGCGTAGTACAGTATTTTAACCAGCATATTAGTGCGGCAGCATGGGCTGCTGACTGAAGTCGGCTAGCTGTTTTATTTTCCGGATGTTATTGTTTAAAATGTGATATCTAAAAGAGCCAGATACATGGCTACAAAAAACAGCACAGAACCGCAGCACGTCTCAGCATAAACTAACGGTTTAGAAGTGCACAGTCCGAGGAGGCATGAAGGCGTTTCTTCATGTCCTGTAGGCTGCTCACTGCAAAGGGCGCATCAGAGATCAGGTTTCTGTCTGAGCCGAAAAAGACATGAGTACATTTCCCTACTGTCTAAACCCTCGATATAAATGCGCGAAGACGAAGTGATTTATTTACCTTGAAAGACATGCTGAGCTCACTGGGCTCTCATTCCGCCGTGTGTGATTCCACTTTCCCTTCAGGAGCTCACAAATGTCAGAGATTTAGTGACTTGCTGAGACACAGACTCGAGTCTCACTGCAGAACAGCCACATGAGGTGTGTTTCAGTCCCCCCCCCCCCGTCTCTCTCTCTCTCTCTCTCTCTCTCTCTCTCTCTATATATATATATATATATATATATGTGTATAGTGGAGAC
>JAQMCW010000007.1:10308657-10319413 GCA_030068335.1 Chrysichthys cranchii
CACACCTACGGGCAATTTAGAGTCGCCAATTAGCCTAATCCCCTCTGTGCATGTCTTTGGACTGTGGGAGGAAATTGAAGTACCCAGAGAAAACCCACGCGAACACGGGGAGAACATGCAAACTCCACACAGACAGGCACCAGTACCGAACCCGGGGCTCGAACCCAGGCCCTTCTTGCTGTGAGGCGACAGTGCTAACCACTCAGCCACTGTGCTGCCACTTAATAGTAATAATTATAATAATAATTTACCCATTCATTTCCAAGCCATTTTATCTTAGTCAGGGTTGCTGGAGCCAAACTTAGCTGACTTCAAGCAAGAGGCAGGGTACACCCTGGGTAGGTCGCCAATCCACTGCAGGGGCAACACATAGAGACACACAAACATTCACACACACATTCAAACATATGGGCAATTTAGGGTAGCCAGTACACCTAATGTGCATGTCTTTGGACTGTGGGAGAAAACCAGAGTACCCAGAGAAAACCCATGCGTACATGGGGAGAACATGCAAACTCCACACAGAAAGGCGCCCAGGTCGACCCCGGGCATTGAACCCAGGACCTTCTTGCTGTGAGGTGACAGTGGTGACCATTAAGCCAACATGACGCCCAGTACTAATTTATACTTTTTATAAAGATTATAAATTATAACAATATATCATTGTAGTGAAGAATTTGTCTAAAGACATTAAAAATATATTTTTTCAGTATGTGTTTAAAACAGCAGCATGAGCTAGTGACTGGTTTGATCTCTCTCTCTCTCTCTCTCTCTCTCTCTATCTCTCTCTCTCTTTCTCTCAGCTGTTTAAAATGCACGGGTTAACAAGCAACATTTTGTCTGCAGCTTCCAGACTCCAGAGAGTCTTTTCTTACCACAGAGGAAAAAAATCATTAATGTCGATCTCTACATATCAAGAGCAGGTCAGTAGCTAACCAAAAGACAGTATGGTGAGCCAGTGTGATTATCAGGAAACCCACGCGAACACAGGGAGAACATGCAAACTCCACACAGAAAGGCACCAGTGCCGAACCTGGGGCTCAAACCCAGGACCTGCTCGCTGTGAGGCGACAGTGCTAACCACGCAGCCACCGTGCCGCCCGATACAACTATTCAACTTTCTTTATTTTAACATATTGTCATAGTAGTATGCTGTAATTTTGAGTTGACAGGTCTAGGTTTCTACTTAATGTTCACATCAACCATCTGAATGGGGGAAAATGTGACTCCTCTTGATGGTGCAATGGTGTGGGGAATGTTTTCTTGACACGCATTTTGGGCATGTTAATACCAGTCATCACTTGAATGGCACAGCCTATTTGAGTATTGTTGCTGATCATGTGCATCTCTTCATGGGCACAGTTTACCATCTTCTAATGTCTACTTCCGGCATGATGATGCACCAAGTCACAAATCAAAAGTAATCTCAAACTGGTTTCATGAACATAACAATGAGTTCAGTGTTCTTTAGTAGCCACCCTAGTCACTTGATCTTAATCCAATAGAACAGCTTTGGGATGTGGTAGAATGGGAGATTTGCAGCATGAAAGTGCAGCTAAAAAATCTGCAGCAACTGCATGGGGCAATCATTTCAACATGGACCAGAGTCTCAAAGGAATGTTTTCAACATCTTGTGGAATCCATGCCACAGAGAATTGAAGCTGTTTTAAGAGCAAAGGAAGGCTCTACCCAGTATTAGTATAGTGTTCCTAATAAAGTGCTCGGTGAGGGTATATACTGTATCTACAGGTACATCTCAAAAAATTAGAATATTGTGAAAAAGTGCAATACATTTTGTGCAATATATTTTGGGTTTTCATTATCTATAGGCCATAATCACCAAAGTACAAGAAATAAAGGCTTGAAATATTTCACTCTTTGTGTAATGAATCTATATAATATATGAGTTTGACTTTCTGCAATGAGAGACAAAAAATATTGCACTTTTTCACGATACTTTAATTTTTTTTTTTTAGATGTACCTGTAAATGGTGAGTGCTGATTGGTTGGGAAGCTGATTCAAGCAAAGTGCATCAGTCACAGGTCGTTTGGAAGCACGGTTGCCAGATTGGAATAGAAGATTAAATTCTCGATATAATAAAAAAATAAAAATAATAATAATAATAATAATAATAATAGTAAACGATTTAGTATGGAGCTTGTAAGCTGAACAATGAATATGAATTTCTTATATTTGACCTTTAAACACTTAACATATGGATTTCTTTTTTCTATACTTAATATTTGAATCCAATTTTTTTTTTGCTTGTTTTCGACATGAACTTGAAATCCTCAGTTATTGAATTTTGATGGGAATCCTATGCCTATCATGTACCAAACACTGAAAAACTGCAAACTTATTAAATACACTGCATGAAAAAAAATTGCGAGATGTAGGATAATTAACTCAAATATACCAAGTTCGTATTCAAATGTTTTTGTCAGTGTCCATGCTCCATAATTTGCATAATTTTTATAGCATGCAATATATTATTTGTTACTATCTGGCAACCGTGGTTTATCATCCCGTAGGAAGGTGATCGAGTTCGGTGATAGGCTGTGACTTACTGACACGAGTTGCCAGATTGATCGTAAATCTTTATTATCAGTTAATTACATTTAGTACACAATTAGTAAAATTAGTACACAAAAATATCTGTGAAACAGTTAAAATAATAACTATTGCTGATTTATGGACCTATGAATGAATCATAGGATTTGAAAGATTTTTTTTTAGAAATCTTGCCTGTGTTAACTTGTGGTGAGTTATGAAAGGTTTATCAACAATGACTGTAAATGACCGAAAGCTGTTCAACCTGGCAACCCTGCCACTCTCTGCGTTTTGATGCGCCGCTTCGGGAAAATCCGGCAGAAATGAATGAGGAGCGAAAACATCTCACTGCATTTCGGCTTCACGCTGCTGCGTAAATGATCAGGGTGGTAACCAGTAAAAATGATCGGATGTTCTAGCCGATTTGTAAGAATATAACAGATTTCGAGTAGATGCCTGAGGCGGAGACTGCACTATGCAGAGGAGCTGTTTGGCCTGAACAGCGGTGTTTTTCTCACAGATTATGCGAGCTAAATCTTGGCTGAAACACACGTCGCTAAGGCTCTGACAGGCGCACGAAAACCGGACGCTGTGCTTTAATATCCTGTAGGCTGCGTTTAGGGCAGTTTTAGGATTGGCCTGTCATTTTGATGCTTTCTCCACACTTGGTATTCGTGGTTAATCGCCCTTCTGAGTGAGCGCATGCGCAATGGCAGGCCGCGAGCAGCATCAGCATCAGCACCACTCGCAGGTGGAGATGAAGGCGGAGCTGGATGATGCGGAGCTGGCACTGCAGGGCATAAGTATGCTCCTCAACAATGGGTTCAAGGAAAGTGACGAGCTCTTCCGGAGATACAGGTAGGCCTACTGCAACATACCTGACTCAACCTGTCAGTTAAAGCAGTTAAAGCTAGAGTGGGCAATTTATTTTAGAAGCATGTTTTTGTAGTTGTTATATTTGATGATTTTCTTTTAATTTAATCAGTCCAGCACTCTGGGAGTCTCTGGGGTCTCTGGAGTGCCTGAAAGTGGAGTGTACCATACATATGCAAACATTTGTCCAATCGGCCTAATGAAATTCTGTTTAAAAGGTTTAAATGTGACATGCAGACACTGTGTGATACTCAAAAAATTCAGGATTATGTTCTTCCAGTTCAGTGGAAAAGCTTGTTTAGCTTATAGAAAATTAAACAATACTGAGACAAATTACTTATTCATAGAAATGTCTACAGCAAATAAAATTGACTCTGATTCTGTTCAGGAGATTTTTGTGTATTATATGGCTGCTGCTTCCCTGTTGGGATGCTTAAAAGCTGTACTTTCCTTTGCAATATCTGGTAAACCATCTGGTTGTGATTTCTTTATAGTCTGTCAAAAAGCAATAAAAAATAGCCTAAATGTAGTAAGTACTAATGAGCTGATTCCTTGTTTGTAATGTTTCCTCCCCACAGGACCCAAAGTCCATTGATGAGCTTCGGAGCAAGTTTTGTGTCCTTCTTGGTTAGTGTTTCTTATGAACCTCCTTTATTATCACTGGTGCTGGCATTTAAGTGACTATCTGGGAACAGTTTAAGCTAAACATTTTAAATGGTTTAGGCTAAACCCAGCAATTATGTTGCACTAACAACATTAACTCAGAAATGGGAAAGCTGGAGTTCTGTCATCTTTGAACAGCTCCAAAGTGGGGACAAACATGACTATATGAATGTCTAACCATGAACAAGCGTGCCATCTAATATAATAATATTACAGAGTGTGGGCGGCCATGTTGACATGATGTCATATGCTAACCTCAGGGTTGAGAAGTACAGAACTGTTTCTATAGAATGTAGTTAAACATCATAACCAGCAGATATACAGTATATTTACATTTAAAAATCCTGTTTAGAGTAATATTTATTCGAGTTAGAATTAGTCACTGATAGGCTGCATGAGTCCCCAGTCTGGATGAGATAGAAATAGACTCAGTCTCTACCCACCGTTGTGTGTATTTTTGCTTACAACCACTGGTGGTGATATTTTTCTGGGTTCCATGAAAGTAAGAAATAATACACCTTAAGATTTGCGAACAGCAATTTATATCAATTGATATCAGAAATTGAGCCTGATTTTTCTGTAATTTCCGTCCAAAGAGCCTGGGGGCTTAACCATGCTAGACTGTTTATACCAGCTAAAGCTGCTAAATTAGCAACCAGTTCACTTTATCTATAAACAGTTAATTTCTTGCCCATTTCATACTAAAAACATTCACATAAACCTATCCAGCAAATGTATTTTAAAATAGACAAACACAACTGTTTTTTATAATGGAAAATCGGAGACAATGACTAAAACAATATAGTAGATAATTTTTTAATGCAAATGTACTATATTAAAGTTAAAAAAAATGTAGTATGTTTTGTATTGCATTATATATTTTGGATGATAATGTTTGCAAAGTGATACACGTTTACTGTATAATGCATCAGGAGCACGGAATTACAAAAATCACAATTAAAACATGAAACAAATTTAATTATTCTATCTAATTCAGCATACATAGTTGACTGTATGTAAAGCCAATATTGTACATCACTGCTACAGTAAATGGAACAGGATATGACAGTGACACGCTACATTTCTCTCTCCGCCACAGTCTGTTCATCCTGTAAATCAACATAATGCATTGTGTTGTTTCTGTCTATTCACACGAATAAGAATATCCCTGGCAACCTGTTGCTAATATGCCCAGATACCCAGCATGCAATGAATCAAGGAGATCCATCTGGTCTCGTGGATGATGATCATAAACCTTCCACCTCCACAGGGAAAACAATTCTTCTGTGGAGTTCTGCGATAGAGGAGGTGGAAAACAAAAGTCATACTTGCTCGTTACGTTCGGCCCCACTTGTTCCCATTATTTCTCTGAAGCCTTCCACAGTGGTAGCCTAGTGGGGCAGTGGTAGCCTAGCGGTCAGGGCCCCTCAGTCAGAAGGTTGTGGGTTCAAGGCCCAGGACCAACAAGGTACACTGAGGTACTCTGAGCAAGGTACCGTCCCCAAGCACTGCTCCCCAGGTGCTGCGCTGTTCGGCTGCCCCCTGCTTCACTTGATGAATGGGTCAAATGCAGAGAAGTAATTTCACTGTGTCATGCTATGCTGTGCTGTGGTGTGTTTCACATGTGATGATCACTAGTATACATTACTTACTTATTACTTAGTGGCCTTCCAAGTATTGAATTAGATGCCGTTTAGTGTAGGAATTGAATTTGTATTCCAGCAATCCAGTGTATGGATGGCATTCTGCTGGCCCAGAACATTCACTGTGGTGAATGAACTAGCATACAATATTGGTTACTAACATACTTGAATTGTATATTGGGTTTTAAATGTGGAAATAGAGCATTTACAAAATTTCCTGTTTTTGCTAGTGGTTGAGCTTGGGTGAGAAATGAATGCAAACTGTATTACCTGGATGCATTTAGCATCAAAGCCAAAAAAATATGTACACGCGGTTTGGGAAAGTCTGGTGCTGAATTCTGAATTTTGGAAAATCAGGTCTTAACATACTTTGATATGTCTACATTAAGAAAGCATTAGTACATGTTACCAAATTTTGTCAACAGAGCAGAACTAAATGAAGATTAGTTACATAAAGAAACGACCATGACAACGTTTGTGCGTAAATGGCATAAGTGACTTTTACGTCCAGTGATGAGAGATCCTGATGTGCATGATGCTGATAGTCAAAGTGAGAACTCATTTCCCTTTGCAAACTCATATAATCCTTTAAAGATTAGCATTAATGTTGTTTTTCCATCAATAGATTAGATTATAATTGTAGTGGGAGATGAGACATCTTTCAGTGCAATTGGAAGGACATTTTTAAATGTGATTTTCTCTCCTATTACTTTTGGGGGAAAGCAGATTTTAAAATGATAGAGATCAAAAGAGACATATATTTCAGCTCCGAAAAATCTGTCGATTTCAGAACGGTATATAGTATACAGTATTTTTTTCCCAGGGTATCACATATATAGCAGTGCTTTGTGAAGAATTCTTAAGTGACCTCAAACCTGGAGAAAGTACAGTCATAAAAATTGTGATTATGACTCCCATAAAGCACATTCCCTAATCTTATTAAACAAAGAAGGATATAGAACATTATAAATAGAAAGAAATAGAACAAATGAGGAATAATGAACAAGAAAAGGAGGGATTTTCCATTTATTAAACAATTAAACAGGCCTGTATCATGAGTCCACATGGCAGAGCTGCTGCTCTGTAATGCAAACGTCGATGTCATAATACCCTGACAAGCGGAAAGCACAGCAGTAGAAGGCTGAGCAGAGAAGCTCATTAAATACAATCGATACAAAGCCACAGGAAGGGTTCGTTTGTTACCGTGCAATTATATTACGTTCAGAAAAGGAATAGTACTTAAAGAAGTAAAAAGAAAAGTGGATTAAATTCATCAGGGCCATCTAGCAGTTTAATATCAGTCACTATAATTTTTCTATAAGTTTTCTTAATATTTGCCTATAGTGGTTCTGTACACATAGAAGCCCTGGATCCCAAAGAGGACCTGAAAGAAATAATGTGGTCTAACCAAGCTATCTTTTAGGAAGATCTAATAAATAATATATATTCAGTGAAAGACATGTAGAGACACTGTTGACGTGTACACTAATTGTTATATACTGTTGCATTGCAACTACATAAATACAGTTGTATATCAGTCACATTTTGTTATGTCAGGAGTCCTCTCCTTTTTCCTCTGTTTTTTCTTTTGGATGTGAAAAGAGTCTTTGTGTATCTTAAGAAAAGGTTCTTTGTTGGGCAGTGTTTCAGGCTTCCTGTGGTTAGCACATATTCCCCTCTCTCTTTCCATGGTTTTATTAGAGTTGATAATATAATGTGAGTTTGCAGATGAAAATGCAAACTTCCTGTTTCGCCATCAATAGAGTGTTTTATCAGCTAGGAACATTCAGTCCATGAGTAAGTTAATAATTTGTTTTGTACCAGATGTTGGATAGTGGAATTATTATTTGGTTATGCAGTACATAGTAATGCTTAGGAAAATTTGCAATGTGTCAAGGTAAGCACATTTGAAATATTTCCTGTGGCCATTTAGGGGACACCCTACCTAGTATGAGACAAACAAGTCATACAGTATAATGTCAGCGTTTTGCTTTTTTCTTTCTTTCACCCACTTTGAGGACAGTAAGATTTAAAAAAAAAAAAGATGCAAATTATATATATATAAAAAAACTAGTGCAGGTATAACTTTTGATCCTACTGTAGTGGGTATGATATGTGATGGCTTTAAACTCATTTTGGGCTAAAATTGTGCTAAAGTTATATCACTTGAGACCCCCTCTTACCACAGTGACTTAGTGTCAGTATGATATGTGTTTTTTACTTCTAGTGAAGGCATGAAATTCCATTCATGGTTTCATTTCAGTTCTCTGAAATCACTCAAGTCACCCAATTTCAAGATAAATTAGCATCTATACCAAACCATAAAATAAATTCTAAATAATCTGTCACAAACAAGAGAAGAAGGCTATTACATTAGGCTCAGACAGGTGAGGTCATTACATGTGAAACATAATTAACTGTGTCAAGACTGAATTGTAATAACATAGCTAACCACGCCTAGATGTTACAGAAAATGCTAAAAGAAAAATCTGCCACCCTCTCACACTGAATGAATGATCTTGTACCTCATGTTATGATCGTGCGTTATAAGATAAAAACATTGTTTCCCATGCTTGCAGAATGCCATGATGACGTTTGAGGAGGAGAAGATGCAGATGGCCTGTGATGACCTGCGTACCACAGAAAAGCTGTGCGAGAGTGACAACGCTGGTGTCATTGAGGCCATCCGAAATAAAATCAAGAAAAGTGTAAGCATACATGGGCATATATGTGTGAATGTAATTTATAATGATCATGCAAATACCACCTCTTTGAGTGTATTGTTTGTGACAGAGGGAGAGAGAGTGAGAGAGCAAGAAAGAGCGTGCGAGTATGGGGCATCCTACATTATTCTGTCGTACGTGATGTAAAACCATCTGCTGCTTGGGTTTGGCAGATCCATTTTTGTTCCTCTGTCTCCAGATGGACTCTCAGACGTCAGGCTTGGCAATAGTGGACCGGCTCCAAAGGCAGATCATAGTGGCTGACTGTCAGGTCTACCTCGCTGTGCTCTCCTTCATCAAGCAGGAACTCTCAGGTGTGATCCGGCATTTTTTTTTTTTTACATAGATTAGGATTGGCTGATTAACACTACAGGACTCAAAGATGGTTATGATGCATTAACCTGCAATAATGATTGAATTATTCAAGTGCAGTAATTTCAGGACCATGTCTGATGATCAGGTTCTTAAACTGTGTGGTAATACACACACTTTGGGGGATTTGGAAGATGAAACAATCACAGCAGTCATTTGTAGTTTTTTTTACAAGCTAGACATTTGAAAACGCAGCAAGGCCAGGCATTTTCTACTGCAGGTTTTAAAACAAGACAGCCTAAACATGAGCCAACACAATTTGGGGTTCGGTTTCATTTTTACAGATGGTATTTACAAATGAAAGGAAACCGTTACAAAGAGTAAAAGCTATCAAATCAGTCACTGAACCACCAAGGTACTTCTGTTGGGCCCTTGAGCAAGGACGTGAAAAACCCTCTCTGCTCTGGGGGTCACTGAATCATGTGTAATATTTATACTGACTAGAATAATATTTCCCAACAATACACTTAAATAGCCCCCAACAATAGAAAGCGGAAAAATTCTGTGCCAAGGTGAGATTAAAACCAGTTAATTTTATTTATTAATTTTATCCAATTGTTGACTAAAATTAATGACATTAGATGTTAGCAGTACACTAGCATGTTGTATGAGAGGAAGAATAATGGTATCCCTGTTACTTTTCTCTGTGCTGATACAAAGACAGCTTTTTTGTTTAGCGTGCCATGTTACTCTGAATCTTAAATACAGTAATTCCCCATTGACGCCAACTTTTAGCAGGTAGGAAAAACTACATAACTAGTACCTTTGATACCGAATCCATTGCCACATAAAAAAAGAACAGGCACAGATTACTGGTGCCAAAGGTTCTGGTACTTTACACAGTGGAAATATGTCTTTCATTATTTAGCTAAATATTTATACAGTTATACATGGTTATATAACATTTGGGTTTGTAACATACTTTACAAAACCAAATACAACAGGATGAGTAAACTGTAGCCGGTAGTACAATTTTAATGGTTATAGCTCCTAGTTAATTAATTCATCTTCATTATTAGTTTGCAGTACACATTCTTGTTTATATAATGTCAACAATTGTACGGCAAAAAAAATATGATGTAAATATTCTTAGGACTCTGAGAGGGAGACCTTCTTATTCTGTAGGTGTAATAAGAATTTTGTATATGCATCTATATCACTTCAGTTTATTATTGCTTGCTTTTATGTAATGCTTTTTCAAAAAATGGCAGCTACTATATAGTAATCTAGTGTGATGTGAAAAAAATGCCGTAACATTACCTCCTGCTCGAATTCCATTTATTGCAGCATACATTAAAGGAGGCTGGATCCTCCGCAAGGCTTGGAAGATGTACAACAAATGCTACAGTGATATTAGCCAGCTTCAGGAGGCGTGTCGCAGGCGTTCCTCCGATCAGGCAAATCACAATACACCTGTTGCAGAGAGCAGTGGCGGGCTGACAGAGGAGGCACTGGGCCGTCTCAAGGGCTCAGTCAGTTTCGGTTACGGCCTTTTCCATCTCTGCATCTCTATGGTTCCTCCCCATCTACTGAAGATAGTCAACCTGCTGGGATTCCCAGGAGATCGACACCAGGGCCTGGCATCACTCATCTATGCCAGTGAGAGCAGAGACATGAAGGCACCGCTGGCCACGTAAGCTTTGATTATGGGAAATTCATTCTTAATCTTCCACAACCCGAATTCCAGAAAAGTTGGGATGTTTTTAAATTTGAATAAAATAACAACTAAAAGACTTTCAAATCACATGAGTCAGTATTTTATTCAACAGAACATAGATAACATAACAAATGTCTAAACTGCAAAATTTTACAATTTTATGCACAAAATGAGCTCACTTCAAATTTGATGCTTGATACAGGTCTCAAAATAGTTGGGACAGGGGCATGTTTACCATGGTGTAGCATCTCCTCTTCTTTTCAAAACAGTTTGA
>JAQMCW010000007.1:10343617-10356838 GCA_030068335.1 Chrysichthys cranchii
CTGTCCTCTCTTGCATTTGTCTTTCGTGGATGACCAGCCTTCTTGGGGGACTTGAATGAGTTTGTGACATTGTAAAGTTGCAATATTCTAGAAATCACATCTGGAATGACCAACTTCTCTTGTCATGGCTGATGGTGTCATCCCTTTGGCCTTCATCTGGACAACCTGCTGCCGGAGGGTTTCAGTCACTTTAGGACGGCTCGACATCTCAGTCATTGATAACTGGAAAGTTAGACTGCCAGTTAAATCGGATTTGTCAGATAATTAAGGAAATTAGCACCAGCTGCCAGATTAACACCAATAAATGAGAGGCATCTGAAAGTGTTCTCTAATTTTGATCAGTGTTCTTTTTCAAATTTCTCATTTAAGTTTGTTATACTGTGCTTCTGAATTTATGTAACTCATGACACATGGTTAAAATACTGCTCTTTTACTCCCGTTTGGATAATTTCCGAATAGGACTATGTAGTGACCTTGACATTTAGGAAATTGTAGGTTCTCTAATTTTGATCTCTACTGTATTTTATTTGCACATTTTGCTTTCCCAAATGCAGTAAACATTCCTTCATGAATACTAGTGCAACTGCTGTATCTGTGCTTAATTTTTATTAAAATAAAATTTGAAGTCTCCTATCCATTGTATACTTTACATCTCCAGTACAGTTCATAATATGCAGCATACAACAATACAGTTGAAGCCATCTTAAATTTTCAGATGCTTCCTTTCTCAGAAAAGTTCATGGTTACTGAGCCAGTGTTTTTCTGAGGTGAGTATGTGGTGATTTATACATGAAGATTACAAAATGCTGACCTGAAGAGTTAAGCTTCCAGTGTTCGTAGCTTCAGTGAAAACACTAAAGAAGAAAAGGTCACACAAACATGCCTTGACTGATCAAGTACATTTAATATATAAGGGGAAAATTGTGTACATTTCCTTTTTTTGGGTGGCTGAAACTTTTCCTTTTAACCACTTCTGATTTCACTTCAGAAATCAATTTTTGGATGCACATCAAATCCTGTTTTGCTAGTGAGTCGTGCCTGTTCTTGTGCTTCAGCTTGAGCAAAAAAGGACCATCGTTATGGCAATTTATTTTTTATTTTATCCATAATGCCAAACTTTAATGGAAATGATGCATTTCAAAAGAAACTTGTTGGAAAGTTAAAGATCTCCTACTCTTAAAATTATAGCTCCATCCTCCTACAGTTTTAATTTGAAAGTTGAAGAGTAGTTCATAATGACTGCAAGTCCTAAACAGTTTTCATGTCCTTACTGTGATCACAACATGCAAGACCCCTCTTTCAGCTTTTGACTGCGAGTACAAGAAGTTGGGGGAAACTGGTACCCCCACACACAAAGCCTGTGTCTGAGTTTGTATGATTGTAATGAGAGAGAATAGACGCACTAGATATCAGGTTTTGTTTAAAGGATTTCATCATATCTGTAATAGTGCATGTTTGTAGGCAGCACACAGACTCAGATGTAAAGCTCCGTAAAGAACAGTACGGCTTTGGAGCTTTGCAGCTTTGTTGTGCAAAAAATTGTGAGAGATCAGAAAGAGACACAGACGGGACTGGAATTTGCACCAGGGTGCTTTCCGTTTGGCAGAATTTCGTGAGTCGGGAGCAAATCAATATCAATCTGACTCCTCCGAAAATTAAATGACACCAGTGACACGGCTCTCCAGAATGGATGTGTTCAGTCTCAGTCTTGGTGGCAAGCCTGTGTGTCTGTGAGCAGTAGCTGGAGTAAGGAAAAGGGAGAGAGAAACTTTTAAAACCATATCGGTAGACAGCATCTTGTCTCTTGTTGTTTTTGCCTCCCCAGAGTCGTTCTGTGGGTTATAGAGTGCAGGAATGCATATGATATGTGAAATCCTTTGCAAAATTTTGGATTTTTTTTTTTTTTTTGTCAGTCTCAGTAAGTGGAACTGTTCTGGTGAGAATTTTCATACTTTTCATGCTGTTAGCCTTGCAGCACAGGTCATGCAAAGCACTGCAAGTGCCGATTCTGACATAGGAGGTCCTTTTGACGTCAAACATAAGAATTTAGATGAAGAAAATGTATGATCTGTGGCTTTGATCGTGGCATGGTGGTTGGTATGAGGTGGGTGTGTGTGTTTTTAAGAAACTGCTGATCTCCTGGGATTTTCCCACACAACAGTCCCTGCAGTTTACGCATAATGATGCGAGAAGAGAAAACGGAGTGAGCGACAGTTCTGTGGGTAGAAACGCCTTGTTGAGAGATTAGAGGAGAATGACCAGACTGGTTTGAGGTTACAGGAAGTCTATAGTCATATAAGTAATCTCTACATCTATTGTGATCACGAATCTAGATCAAGCGTTTCAGCCTGCAGACCCTCTGCACATAGGATGTTTTTTGTTTTTCGCACCATTCCGTTTAAACTTTAGAGACTGGTGTGTGTGAAAATCCCAGGAGATCAGCAGTTCCGAAATACTCAAACCAGCCCATCTGGTACCAACAACCATGCCATAGATATAATCACACTTTTTTTTTTTTTTTTTTTTTTTTTTTTTTTTTTTTTTTTTTTTTTTTTTTTCTTTCCCCCCTGCAGTCTGATGTTTGTGAGCGTTAACTGAAGCTCTTGGTGTGTATCCGCGTGTTTTTGTTTGTTTGGTTTTTTATGCATTGTGCTGCTGCCACATGATTGGCTGACGAGATAAGTGCATAAATAAGCAGGTGTACTCATGTTTCCATATGCTTTCACACAGGGTGTTCTGGGAAAACTCCAAAATTTGTAATTTTGATGAATGTGTATTGTTAACGGGGGGGTACCTGTTTTTCCCACACCTGTTTTTGTTTCCTGCTAGATAACCATGTCTCCTTTTTCAGAAATCATGGACTCCTTCAGCACAAAGAACCTGGCCTTGCAGGCCCAGAAGAAGCTCATGAGTAAGATGGCTACCAAGACGGTGGCCAACCTGTTCATCGATGACACGAGCAGTGAGGTGCTGGACGAGCTGTACCGTGCTACAAAGGAGTACACGCGCAACCGCAAGGAAGCACAGAAGATAATCAAGAACCTCATCAAGATGGTGGTCAAATTGGGCGTGCTGTACCGCAACGGGCAATTCAACAGCGAGGAGCTTCTGCTTGTTGAGCGCTTCCGCAAGAAGGTGCACACGCTGGCAATGACTGCGGTCAGTTTCCACCAGATTGAGTTTACCTTCGACCGGCGTGTCATGAGCAGCCTCCTGAATGACTGCCGTGAACTGCTGCACCAGGCCATCAATAGGCATCTCACAGCCAAGTCGCATGCCCGCGTCAATCACGTCTTCAACCACTTCTCCGACTGTGACTTTCTGGCAGCGCTCTACAGCCCCTCTGAGGTCTACCGTGCCCACCTGCAGAGGATCTGTGACGGAGTGAACAAAATGCTGGACGAAGGCAACCTTTGACACCCCCCATTTTTGTCTCGCTGTTGTATTATGTTGGGTTCTTATTATATGTGAATCAATAAGATGCGCTTTCTCGTTTCTTTTTCTGTTTTTTGTTCCACCACACCCAGCCTCATCTTCATCAAAGCTCTTTCTGACTCCTTGTCCTTCTTCTGGCTGTGCTGAACCCTCAGTTAAACCTTTTAAAAGGAGAACATAAAGACGAACACTCGCTCGTATCTGGAAGGA
The DNA here is from genome assembly GCA_030068335.1 of Chrysichthys cranchii. Classification (NCBI taxonomy): domain Eukaryota; kingdom Metazoa; phylum Chordata; class Actinopteri; order Siluriformes; family Claroteidae; genus Chrysichthys; species Chrysichthys cranchii. The sequence goes on from JAQMCW010000007.1 coordinate 10,347,263, forward strand.
TTATTCAGGGGTGCTGGTTGAGATTTAACGTTGAAGTAGCACCACGGACGTGCTTTCTTGAAGTTCCTTTCTTCTTGATGAGAAGTTTTATACTGTGTAATTTCATGCACTATAATAATTAAGCCGAATGAGATTTTACAGTTTTTCCTCTAGTGCTAGATTGAGGTTTACATTGTACACTTTCATGTTCTGGCTGGAAAAATTACGCACCAGCTCCAATTGTCCTCAAAAGCCTAGTGCAAGCAATCTCTCAATGCAAACATTTTTAGCCTTTTCATGTTTTAATACCCATGTGCGTCACATGAGAATGCAGGAATCAAATTGAGCATTATGTGGACAAGAACCGGTTTGGAGAAGTCTGAAATGGTCATGTATCAGCAACTTGTCATGTTTATATTTTATGCTGTGACAGATGACCTTTTCACCCTGATGCAGTTCCTCGGTGGGAATGAAGACGAGCATATTTCACTGTACTCCTATTTCATGACTTTGTTTTTAGATTTTTATTACTGAGCCTCTTTTCCCGTTTTGTTATTCTTTGTGTGTCTGTCAGTGAGTCACTACGGTCATCTCCATGGCTCTGATTAAGACACAGTAAAAGTGAAGCAACTCAGCCAAAGAGATGCAGAGCCGAATTTTATTTTAAGTGCAGGGAGGAACAAACCCTAGTAGGAGTGCTGATCTGGGGGTTAAAGTTCCCAGCAGCAGTACAAGACACTCCAGCAGCTTATGTTCTAATGTATCTGATGTGTGATGTAAGAGTTGATTTTTGAAATTAAAACCACTTGCGTTTCCCTGATAACTTGAGCAGCTGCCGAATGAAGGACCTCAGTGAACAGGGTTCTCTCTCTGTGCTCTGTAGGTGTGTGAATGATTTGTGGGCTGTTTGTGTGCGCAGAGATCGTGCCCAGTGCATCAAAGTGGTACAAATGTTTGCATTCAGAGTTTTATCAGCATCTTACATTGCATATCTATAACCAAACATGGGTGTCTATTACTGCTCACCATCCAAAGATAAACATGAACCATAAAAGCATGCACGCACTTAACATTTGTAATATTCTTTTTTTTTTTTTTTTTTTTTTTTTTTTTTTTTTTTTTTTTTTTTTTTTTTTTTTTAAAATATGTATAAAAAGTGTGTTCAATGTGTCCCCATCTCACACTAAAGACAATATTCATGAAGTCAACAAGCTTAAAGCTGATTTGTGAAACCGACCTAATAAACACAGCACCACTTCTCAGGACTAAGGCCTACTCGCACTCAAAAGGAGGAGAGTCCGGAATTGCTTACTGATGATTTCACTGGATGATCAAAAGATATCTTCCAACTTTCTGGTTTGATCAATTTGTAGGTGTTGTGGGTTTGTTTTCTTTTTGGTCCAATGAACTGTTGTATGTGGGGGTACACACATAAATACAGTGTATATATAAAGGAAATTGTTTTTAATTGGCCCATTGGTGTTTTTTTTTTTTTTTTTTTTTTTGGGTTTTTTTTTATAAATCTGCTACCAAAAGGCCTAATGAGCGCTAAATAGCTTGTCAGGCCTGCATTAATCCCCCTAATCCACAAACTGTGTAACTGCTTTCTATGGCTTTGATTCTTTCAAGCAAATCAGCTCTTCTTTACCTCATATGGTCACAATGGTCCAAACTAGAGTGATATGTGATCTGATTACCTGTTCGGCTATATTTAGGTTGCACTGCAGAAGGCTGTAGTTCATGACTCGGAATCCTCTTGACTTTTTTTTTTTTTTTTTTTTTTTTAAGGCTAACTTATTTATGGATTTAGAGAAGCTGTTGGCTTGGGAGTCAGTTCCTAAAAGACAAGCAGAAATGAAAAGGGAAATGACCCGCTGAGCCTGAAAATGAATCTGCCTATCGACATCCATGTGTTTTGCACTGTATTTAAGAATCCAATTTAGAACAAGAAGACTGCTGACAGAAAACTGTTCATTTAACAGTTGATAAGGTTCAATATAGCGCCATGGTACATCGGCGAAAGGACATTTTTAGTGTGAAGAATGAACCCAGAGCTGTGCCTCTGGAAGCAGGAGCCTGTGAATACATCTGCACGCGCGCTGTCATTTATTATTCCCCTCACAGCTTGCAGATTGCCTAGGTGACATCCTCTCCATCCTGTATTCCGATGCCTCTCCCCTCAGGCTGCTGCTACTTGAGATGTGACAGTTACCTGAGACTCGGCTTCTTGAGACGGGCAAATTCTTTTTGTTTTCCTTCAACTCGATCATCATCCTCTGAGAATAGTTAAGACTGGCATATTTGACTTAAGCTGAAAGTGCTGAGAAAAAGCCAGAAGTGATGCAAAATAGATGGATTGCAAATGCGTTAATATTCCATACGTGTTTCTAAAAGTTATGAACGAACGGCAAGGTCAAAATGAACGGGCTGCCGGTTCTTTGTAATTGCAAGGTAAATGGCTTGAAAGGTTTCTTCTTTTTCAAGTCTCAAATTTATTTTATTAAAACAGTTCCCCAGTTGTCCTGCACAACATACAGCAGGTTCATAAATACTTGAACATTTTATTGTAGCTTTCTTTCCCAATATATTACAGTTGCAATAAAATAAATGGATATGAGCACAAAGACTTTCAGCTGGATGGTATTTGAAGATATTTGCCTCCAAATAAGAATGGTGAAGGATATGTACATTGTATATGTGGTCCTCCAGTTTTTAAGAGACCAGAAGTGATTTGACATACTAACAATAATCATTAAATTGTCATTCCTTGTAGTCAGTGACTGTCTGAAACCACAGACTTCACCCACCCTTGGATTTCTTCCCAGGTGATGCTCTGCCAGGCCTTTATTGCAGCTGTCTTCAGGTTCTGCTTGTTCCTGTGGCATTTTGTTCATGCACAAATGGACTCATGTCAGCTGATTGACTTGGCCTTTGCAGATCATTACGCCTCTTTGCCTTAAAAAGTCTTGGGTTGACTTTGAAGCCTGCTTCAGGTCATTGTTCATCTGCAGTGTGAAGTGATTATGCATGTATGTATGTGTATAATATATAAACTGCATGAATGTACAGGTGTTTCTAATAAAGTGGGTATTGAGTGCATGTTTAATCACATTCTAGCTAATTAAGACTAAGAGCTCTATGACTAATTCCTGGCCTTTAGAGGTTCCTGATAAGTTTTCTATTGGTGTTTTGATAAATTGTGACATTTAGATGATCCAAAATAACAATTTGTCTCCTAAACCGTAAACGGTGATGCAACAGTTTCCATCATTTTAAATCGTTAGCTATGTCACAATGTACAATGACACAACTGTAATATGCTGCTTTTGTATAAAGCTTGCAGGCCAAGTTTCAAGGAAAGGTGCAGTTCAAGTCCTGCGGTCTTTGTTCAGCCCTCGCTTGCAAAATGCACGCTGTTTTCTTTTACATTACCATTAAGCTGGTGACTCAGTGACAGGCAGAAAGCGTAGAGTTACTCAATCTCCTGTAAACAGAGGATACAGCTTTCCATACCAACCCAGGCTTATGCAATCCTGTTCATCAGAACTGAAGTCAATTTTGTCATCTTGTGTGCACACACACAAACACGCATAAAAACCATTCAGAGAAATACCACACATTCAGTATCACAGTGCAAAAAAAGAAAACAATGGGAGTCCCATTAAAGCAAATGCCTCAAGTGTAAGTGGGACTAATATAAGACAGGCAATAAAGAATTCATGTTTTATTTTATAAAACTCAGTTAATAATTGTTGCCAAAACCTGTTAGTTTATTGTACAATCTGGTAATGTAGCTGTAGTGGGGGACTGTGTGTGGCAACATATTAGAAATATTTCCTTTGCAGCTGAGCATATAACAGCACACACTTGTCCAAACCGAATTTGTGATCAAGTGCAGTGCAAAGCTTCCCGGCTATTTCTGGCTCTCACACGCAGCAAGTGGGTGACGAGTTTGAAGGCTGACTGTTTACAGAAAGCAGAGCTTCATTACATGAGTCCCAAGATGGGCCCTCTGACCCCAGCGCTGTGAGGGTTAGCACGACTGAAGAACAGGCGCTTTTGAAAGCTTTCTCAAAGGACCAAATCAGCAGCAGTTATGGAGAAAAGCTTTTCCAGATTTTTGGAATTTTTGGTGTTTTTAGTTTTCAGACATTTTACCTCAAACTGTTTACATGGGGAAGGTGCATCACTGCATGTGTTCCACATTGATTTCTTTCTTTCTTTCTTTTTTTTTACTGAATGGTATAAAGTAGTGAAGATTTGCACTTGACTTTTTTCTCCTCTGGTTTTTACATAAGCATAATTAGCACTAGACTATGATTGAAATGTCAGGAGACTTAATGAATATCCAGCTTAGCTGATAATAAGAAATGGTTTGAAATGAAATTGAACGTAATAAGCCTATAAAAGTCTGTTATTATTGCATGAAAAGGCCTATATTTCTTAAAGTTTGAAGGAAGATGTAAAACGTGGGGTGGGGGGGGTGGGGGGGGGATATGGAAAAATCCAGTCTGGCAAGATGTAGACACGTTCATTTTGTTAAACTTTCTTTTATTCCTTGTGGAGGAGCTGTGCGTGTTCTAACCCTTAGAGAAAGAAAGCAAGGAAGAGAGATCCTCCCTCCCAGAGGCTATCCCCTCTCAAATCCTAGCTTTAATTGTGGTGTATGAAGCAAGGGACAGACACGATCAGATCAGAGATAAGAGCTGCGACACATGCAGACACAGGGCTGATGGTGGATTTAGGGGAAAAAAAAAAAAAACATACCCTGATTGAAGTCGACTAGTTCCTGCCAGTGAGTAAGTGAGGTAGAGAGAGCTAGACAGAGAAAGGGAAACAGCCATGAGAAGGAGTGGGAGGAAGAAAGCGCCATAAAGGGAGTGAGTGCAATGCGTGAGGGAAGCAAGAGAGAGCGAGAGGGAATGGGGAGGGGGCGAACAAGCGATGGAGAGACAGGAAACATGCAACAGCCACTGAACCTGGAAGGCAGGAAGAGTGGAGGAAGCAGCGGAATACGGAGGCTCTCGGCCAAACGCAAGGGGCAATGGAATACGAGCAAAGGCAGCATGTGCTTGTTCAGGAGGAGGGAGGGAGTCTGTCAACGGTCCAGCAGCAGAGAACAACGTGGGGATAATATCAGAAACAGGCACTGACGGGAAACAGAGGGTGGGGGTGTGAGCGAAGGAACATGCTGACGAAAAAGTTTCAGGCTTCAGGAGGAATAGAACTTGCATGACAATGCCATCCAGCCAAGAGTGGTGAGAGACGGTGCATAAAGGAAGGACAAATCTGTTATGGAGTCTTAAGATGAAACCTCTCTCCTGCCTCTGTTATGTTTGCTGATACCAGGGGGCTTGGGCGACACACCGTCCCACGTCACTTCTGGCTCCTACAGAAGAAGACCAAGATGGGACACTCGGCAAAGACTGGGAAGGGATCATTGTTTAATTTTGAACCTGAGGAATACAACAAGATGGGTTCTCATGGATCTAAGCAGACCATCCATAATGCTTACAGTCACCATTCTAGGGTGTCTTTTACCACTCTGAAGTGGCATTCAAAGCTCTTCAGGACTGGTGAGAGCTGTCCAACTGAGTCGAGCAGTATGAGGTGGCGTAAGTGTCAGGGGCAGGGTTTACAACACAACAGCGCCTCTGTGAGGGACCGCTCAAGAGAATGCAGCTTTGTGGAAAACCTCCACCAAACCCAGACACCCCTCCCTTTGAGGAAATGTGCGCTGGATTTGCCGACGCAGTTCATAGGTCAAAGAAACTATGGAGTGCCTGTTTGCGTGGTGGCACAACAATCTGGCTCTGTCAGAGAGTTGCAGGCGCCTGGGCAAACTGAGGCAAATGAACACACCTTTGACAAACATCAGACACCAAAAACCAGCTGCAGTAGCAATCCAGATCACTATAGTGTGGACAGCACAAGACAGAATTTCCCTAACTCAGTGGGACATGTAGCAGAAGACAGTGATGGTTCCAGGTCCATGCACGAAGTTTTCTTCTCTACAGAAGTTCCCCATACCACCACCATCAACCCAAGTCAGAGCTCTCATAAAGGGGATTTGCAAAATATGTCAGACAATGGGGGGCAGTCCCCGAGTGGAGAAGCATACATCTTCAGATCAAAGAAAACTCAGAGGGTCCTCCAGGACCAAATCTGTAAAGTGGTTGTGAATCTTGAGGAAGTTCTCCGTGGCTTGAAGGAGGTGCATTTGGAAATGAAGGAGGTAAAATCTCAGTCTTGGTAAAAATTTGCAGATGTGCTCACAGATGTTTTTGATAATGACTAGAACAGAGATGTGCTTTGTTTTAGAATTGTATCTATTCACATGGGAGTTGTCAATCACGTAACAGTTTCTCCTCTATCGGCATTGTAAAATCCAGCTAAATGAATGTAAAGTACTAAACTCTTTGAATTGCAAAAGAATAAAAAAAAACTGTCCAAGGTGCTATAGTTGAGAGAAAACACAGGGAGCAAAGCAAAAAAAGTGAACTACCTGCTCCATTTCTGAGGTGAATGCAGTGCTTGTAAAGGATGCTGTGCTGCACCTTTTTTATCATCCATTGTCAGCTGGAGCGAATAGAGTGGGGCAGCTGGAAGGCAGGGCGACTGCCTATTTTTAGTTTCATGCTGCTGCGGCCTAATCTCATTTACACAAAAGCATCCCATTGGTGTCCTTGCATGTTATCTTCATCCATGTGGCACTGATTGTTTGGCATAAAACTGGGAACAGATTCAGAGATTTCAGGCTTTTGCAAACATGAGTTTAATGGTTTGAGCAAAGCAACCATATGGTGATGCCAAATGTCTTGCTCTGACACTCAGGTGGTCCAGCAGATTGACCAGCTGACCTCCAGCATTGACCTGGGAGAGGAGGACAGTGGAGAAGCTTCTGGACTTTGCAGCCCTGGTGAGAGACTCTCTGCATCAGAGGGAGCAGAGCATGTAGACACCAGCATCCACAACCCTGGGTATCCAAACAACCCAGCTCTTGTTGTGTCAGCTGTACCAAGGGGTGCCGGAAGGCTTGAAGCATGTAGCATAGAGCATTCACCGTGTAAAAGCCCCCCTAGTGTTGCACCACCAGCATACCCAACTGCAATTTCTTCTATGAACAATTCAGGGCTGAAAGTCAATCATGGAACAACAGTGTCCCAAATTAAGGGGCCTAAATCAGAGCCCAGTGCACTGTCTAGAAGCCAGAAGCCTCCTCCTTACCCCCTTAACAGCAGAACCTGGAAGGCAAATCAAGGGAAAACGCCCCCTTATGCTGGCAGACGAAGACTGCTGTCCACTACTGTGTAATGGGGTAGCTGCTTGAGGGCAGCTAAAGAAAGATTACAGTTTGAAGAAGCCGGTATCCAAGGAGACCGGCAGCGTAAAGTAAGTATGTTCTGGCTGTCGCTGCATGCAGTCGACTGATTCAGCATCTCACTGTTCAAGCACAATTCACTCTAAGTGCATGTTAACCATGCACCATGGTGTGTGTGTGCATATGTGTGTGTTCATCGGTGATGTTTTAAGCGCACATAGGACAAAGAAATTCAGAAGGCACCTGTAGATTAGTGCCAGGCTATAGAGTCAGTTTGAGATACGTGGAATTACAGAAACATTGATTATCTGTTTCGGCTAATAACAGTCTGTAAAGGATTTTTATTTGTATTAGTTCTGACAGTCGGAGATCGTATAGTATAGTCAGGATTGTTGTAAAGGTCTACAGATTAGAGGTGAATCCATCTCAATTTTTATAATACTGAATCATTAAAGCGGTCTTCATATCGGGAAAATCTACAATTACTAGTCTACTCATGCATCTTTAGAAACCTCCTTATCCTGGCCAGGCACATAGTGGATCCAGAGTGAATCTTAGGGAAAACTAAGTGTGAGCCAGGAATACACCCTGACTGGGATGGCAGTACATTACATTCACACATACATTCACATATAGGGGCAATTTAACATGAACAATCAACGTACTGACAGTTTTTGGGTGGTGGGAGAAAACCAGAGAACCTACACAGGTAACCTACACAGACTGGCAGAGAATTCATCCAGGGTCTCTAGAGTTGTGGGATAGCAACACTACCCACTTCTGCCATTTATGAGTATGTTATCTAGTAAAGTTATAAAGAATCATTAATTTCCCATTGTAGTGTGCATCTCTCTTACTCTTGTACTCTCTCGTAGCATGCATGGCCAATGTTTACATTAAGATAGATCATTATTTCAAAGCCTCGTACCATATTAAATCACTGAAGTCACTAAATAGATCTTCTTACCTCGGACCATGCACTGGGCCTTGTTTATTTATATACTAGTGGAAAGAGATACGCATCGCAAAATGTGGAATGTTATCCAGGTTTTTGACAGAAAATCAGACACGAGATTATTGCTAAAAATCGTTCCCTGGTGCGTACCATGGTGCGGAATACATGCATTCATCGCTACGCATTTCAAGATATACGAGTAAAAAATAGATCCAAAGAAAATTATATGATTTCATTGAACAACTCTCTGAACTATCTTCATTACAAATCACTCAGTCATCTGAAAGCAGGCCTCTTCAGTCAAGCATTCAGAGCCCAGCTGGATATTTCAGGCTGAAACTCTTGCTTCTTAAGATTAATTGATTAATGTGAACACCTGGAGGAACACCAAGATGGCAGCGCTTTGGCTCAAAACCACAGGGGGAGAAGAATAATGGATGTGCTATTGTACGGAACACAGTTATATGCACAAACTTTTTGCTGACGTGAGTAGAAAAATCTCATAGCGAACCAGATAAATGAAACCACAAACAAAATAACAGAGCTGTATGTGAGCACCACTTGCATTAAGAATGGGCTTTCATTATCAGTAAGCATGAAAGCATTATAAAGGTACAGTAATGTTTAGAATGAAAGAACGATCAAAGCTATTATAGTTATCACAACTAGTTTTTCATGCAAAGCATTGTTAGCTTTATAAGAAATTAAGCACTTGGGATGTGTGTACTGTTACGGGAAGTAATCCAGGACAGGGTGGTGTGATGCCATTCTGAAGTGGATTATTGGCCAATAACAGCAAGCTCCAAAGTGTTCTTCTCACCACTTCAATTTCCCAAAGCTTATTTTTTAAAGAATGAAATGTGGTGCTTTTTAAAACATTTACTAGTTACTTTTAATCTTGTGGAATGTCTGCAGGACAAGTTCTGTATAAGCAGGTGTTTCCTCACCAGCCTCAAGTTTTGCTCTCTTTCTCAACACTAATGGGACAAAAAAAGCTTTTCAAGTTACCAAGAACCTGCATGCATAAAAAGCATGCATCTCTATAGACATTCCTCTGGCAGAAACTTATGGCCCGTTATAAAGCAATGACACTGGAAGCTCCTTATCATCATTCGAAATACAGTTAGCTCTGCCTTCAGAGTGACTGTTGGAAAATGAATCAAAACCTTCTGACATTAATTCAACACTATGATATTAGATTTATTATTGCACTATTTTCTACTTTAAAAAGCAGCACACCTAAAAGCAGCTAAAGGTTGCAGTCATAGATGTATGCAAATTGTATGTTCAACAGCCTGGGAAAACTTAACATGAGATTATG
>JAQMCW010000007.1:10360672-10372691 GCA_030068335.1 Chrysichthys cranchii
AATGAGCCTTAATAAAACCTTTATTAATATTATTATTACATATAATCTTTATTAAGGTGTATTCATATAAATGGCCCACCCTGTAGATATATGTAGTGGATTTAACTTGTTACATGCCTTCTACATGAGACTTTGTGATACTCACATATGCACTGGCGTATTCAATCTTCGCTCCTTTAATCTCAGCTTTGAACTGTGTGAAAAACAAGTAGGATTTCCCTTGGGGCCTTTGATTAAAAAAAAAAAAACAAAGCGGGAGAAGAATTAATCATATTTCCTTCATCTCACCATTGTAGGATACATGACAAGATATAAAACAAAACAAAGACTCAAGATGTCAACAAGCCTCTGCCTGCATCACATCATTTCACAGACAGAATCAGCACACCACCTGGTGTTTTAATGAAGCAGACCAGCTAATGCTAATCTTTCTACATACAAACAGCCACCGATTACCATTATGCAAATAATGCACTTCTCATTTTCAAAATATAGCATGGCTGTATACGAACACAACTCTTAGCATGTACACCAAACCTTCCCTGGAGTTACACCAACATGGGATTCTTGACTCTTACCTCCATATTGAGCAAGAGAAGAGCCGGTCATCCTCACTCAAACCCACACTCATCTGCCATTGCTACAGGGAAAACACGCACGCGCACATACACATGTCAGAAACAGACTTGACATCTTTGATAACCTTTGTTTTTTAACTGACGGGGTTTTTTTAATCATACAGATGAAAGAAAGTGTTAAGAGGATTTGGCGCCTGATGTAGAATACACCGTAGTGTTATGTGTAAAATAAGTGTAATAAAATAAGCTGTCCATGTGCTGCATCAGTATTTAAATAGTGAGGGTGTTAATTCTCTATGCCACATTCTAAATTTTACATTTATGAAGTATTGATATGCTTGTAGGCTATTTCTGAGGAATGAAAGCTGTAAAAATAAACAGCTTTATCACAAGAGGCATGGAGTGAGAATGATATGGCCCAGCCCAATGGGCATAAACACTGGGCAATGTTACTGTGCCTTTTTTTTTTTGCAGTTACCATAAACAACATGTAAACAAAACAATATGATGGTTTCACTTAGATCTTATCATTCTTATCCTGCCCATGGAATTCCCCTAGACTGCTGCTGAATGAGTCAGGTACTTTGCGATCAAGGAAAATGCAAAAATGTGCAGATGTCCTCTAGGGATGTGCTGGACGCAGCCCCAGTAAAGTATCTCAGGAGACTGAACTGAACAACTGATCAACATCTGACAAAATGGCCACAATTTAGCAACTCCTTTGTTCTTCTCTTTTATAAAAATAAATAGATAGATAGATAGATAGATAGATAGATAGATAGATAGATAGATAGATAGATAGATAAACAAACACACACACTAGTATCATTGCAACTTACAGTATGTAAATCCTCTGAAGTGGTTTATCCGATCACATGCGTACATGTAGCAATCATTTCGCTGATTTTGTTACTGCTTCTTAAAATAAGTTAATGGCAAAAATAGAAATGTGTCATTGTCGAAGACCTTTGCACTTATTATCCGCTTCAAGTTCAAAACAGAGGCCTCGTCTGTTCAGAGTCTGTGGCGCTAGGCAAAAATGATAAATCCAAAAGTGGCACTACAAAACAAAACAATCACTTCAAATCATCTCATTTATAGCCGTCATCTAATCACTGCTCATGATTAAGCACTAAAAGGTAACTTTAGTTGCTAACAGTCATGTTAGCTGAAGACTTGGCTATTCGACTATATTTAGTTGAATACCACTGATATAGATGTTCTGCCAGTTGTCCGAGAGACCTCATCAGTTTTAGTTTATGTTAAACAGAGGAGATAACTGGTTTTAAAATGGTATTTTTTTAAAAAATGCTGCCACAATCCTGAATAAATTATCCCTGAGCAACCCTACCAACAAGACAATCACTATTTTTCCCTGATATGATTAACATGGCAGCTATCACACCAGCTCACTTCTCCAGACTCCAGCATGATGTCATTTTCATGATGCTACAGATGTTAATTGCAGTAGAGGAGATTTCCCCGTTATTCATTATAAAGGATGTAGTGGCGTGGCACAGTTTGCAGACATGGTGTAGCAAAGGCAAGAGTACACAAATGGATGGAACCATCAGCCTGTGGACAGCAGTGGTACTCCAAGCAGGTCTGTGAGCAATGCTGTTATAATTCTGGTAGAGTGCTTATTGTTATTAGCCTGTTTGACTGATCACTTTAATTGAAAGGGTTTAATCAAACTTTCAGAAACAAGTAGCATACATAAATAAAGTTTCCTGAACTCTATGTATTTTCTCATTTTGAGCAGCATTCAACTTAAGCTCGTAACTTGGAATTTCCATCAAACCAATAACAACTTGGAATTACACAGAAAGTTAAGAGGGTCTCTTCAGGCCTGAGTTCAGCAAGTGACATGACGTCAACATTTATTACACATTTAAAGGGGGTCTTTGTTATTGATTGTTCGTCGGTGCAAAGCAAATGACCACATGGTTCCATAGCGATATTTGCTTCATTGTTGCTTTATAGACTTGGCCAAAATGTCTACAACACTTATTAATTTTTACACTTATAATTATTTAATATATCATTAGGAGATAAGATTCATGAACTGTGTTGCAGCTTTACACTTCACAGAGATGTTTGTGGGTTGTGTCGCCGTCTCACAGCTCCAGGATCGATTTTAAACTCAAGTTAGAGCCTGTTCTCCCTGTGCCTGCATGCATTTCCTCTGGGATCTTCAGTTTCCTCCCACCTCTCAAAAGCACACAGGTTGGTGGACAGGCTACTCTAAATTGCCTCTAGGTGTGAATGTGTGCATGAAGTGCCTTCTCAGTGTATTCACACCCAGCCTCACACCCAGTGCTCCTGGGATAGGCTCCACATCCACCGTGTGAGTAAAGCAGCTTCTGGAGACCAGCAAATAAATGAATATACCGTAATCTCTAAAAATCTATAAAAATATTTCTTCTCATTTATAATGTTAATTACTTTGGTATACTTTCTAACTCTCTGTGCTGCTGTGATTTGTGAATTTCCCTTTGGGATAAATAAAGTCATCTATCTATCTATCTATCTATCTATCTATCCATCTATCTATCCATCCACCCGTCACCCCTTTACCCTAAACCCCGCCCACACCCCTAAACATACAAAGTAGCTCAGCGAGTTAACACAACTGAGTTTACATACTGCACGTTTCCATCATGCAAATGGCACACGTCTTACCTCATTGGTGCCTCCTTGAGAAGCATAAGTGAATGTGCATTCATACTCTTTCTGTAAAATAAGAACAGGGTTTTTTTTTCAGAATTTCAAATCTTGAACAACGTTTTTGTATTCAGTAAACCAGCTGACACAGCAAAGCAAATAAACGTTGTGGAAAGAACGAGACAGAGGTTATTAACTACATGAATTATCGGGTTTTAAACACTTTCTACCGTCAAAAATAAATCAGTTTATTTTTATGAGCCCAAAAGCTCCTGGAAGCCTCACGAGGCACTTTGGACCAATCAGATGACACCGTCTCATCCGGGTATTCCACCTTTTCCAAACCCATGTTCCCTGAAGCTGGAGTTTTCTTATCGCTGCTAAAATGTATTAACAGCCATGCCCTTTACATTCTCACCTTTTACAGGAGTGTGTCGAGGGTTCTACAGACATTATCTACTATAGTTCTTACTAGTAAACGTTAACCATTCGCTAACACTAGCTAGGATGAAGCGCGGGTGTTCATGGGAGGTGTAGTTTTTAGGCGGTAAAATAAGCGGGGAAAATGACCTTATGCTAAGATGTTTTTCAAACGTTTTAGATAATTAAACTAATTTAAGACATTTAATACAATGCATAATAAGGAAATCAATGAGAAATTCTAAATCAATAAGGGTATCTTTAAAAACAGGTGAACCAAAAAGGCTTTAAATGGAATTTTTAATTTACTTCCGTATGACGCAATCACACTTCAAGGGCTCGATTGGTCCAGAGTCCTGATGCCCCGCCGCCTGACCAATCAGAAGCTGACTTGTGGCACCTCACTTGGTCACGTGACACGTTTTTCGAAGACGTGACACGCATCCAACTCCCAGCTAGTATTTGAGACCGTATTTGTTTTGTAATTTGAGTAGATTTAATAGGACTGAATGTTAGCAAAATCAACATACATTTATCCGCAAGGAGCGTTAAGTGCAGCATCACACTGAACTCACTGATGCAGTCGCTCCATCCTGCATTCGACATGTAATACAACAAGTACTTCGTTTCCTGCAATACAGAATCACCTCTTTGCTTCAGGCTTTAAGTTTTAATATGTACATGGAATTGCCTATATATTCACATGCACTATACGGTACAGCTCGACACTACAGTTTTTGTAATTTCTTTGTAAACAGAGCTTACTTACAATCTTCTCAGAGAATGAATGTACCACACCGCCTGGTTTAACGTTGAACTCCACTGTTTTAGCGTTCTCACTAGATGCATTGGCAGCCACCAACACAGATAACACAATCATCAATTTTGCCCAAACCGAAAAGGATGAGCTGCTACAACCGAAATCCATGTTTGTATTTGGAATGTAGCGAGCTAAAGCTCTCATTCTATTGTTGCGTTGTTTTTTCCCCCACCCGTATTTAGTAAGCTCCGCCTACTACGTTAGGATTGGCTAGCAGTGGCACGCGCGAGAAGTGTCAAGATTTGAGACGGAAGTGTTTACTTTTTCCAAAGTCTTCTATATTTTATACATTATAATTTGTTGCTATGTGTGCGCTATTTAAACCACATGTGCATGCATTTCTATATGGTGGATTCCTCATTAAAAATATGGTTAATTATTTATTTTTCTTTAACGTGACGTAAGCGCTCTTTCGCCATCTACTGGGCTGAAGTGGAAACTACAAGATGATTTCAGCTCAATCTGACTTGATCCTGCGCACTTTTAGTGAATAGTTCAACAAAAACAGACAATAAAGGAAAGACAAGAAGCAGTCAAATAGTCAGGGGCACATGGGAAAAAAAACTAATGAGGAAAAAGAAAAAAAATTGATCCTGAAAAGTCTTATCTTGAAAAATGCTACAGAAAATAAATGTAACCGGAAGTTTGAACCCATACATGGCTGTTCTGTATATGTTAAATTAGCCATAAAATTACTTAAATGTATTGCATTTGAAAACAAATAAACAAACAAATAGAAAATCAACAATATTTCAAATTGTGCTGAAGCTCAAATCAAGAACACACACTTTCTGAAGCCTTAACAAAGTCTTACTCTTGCTTCCAAAAAAAAAAAAGAAACAAAAGGGAAAGGAGAACTTGACCACAGCAGTATCCATCAATTAGAAAGAATTGTGCATTTTCCAGAACATACACATCTGCAAATATAGTCTTTATATGTAAATAATACTACCAGGTTTGTGAGGAATAAGTACTTACACCACCACAATATTTTAAAATGTTTTGGTTGTTTAAAACCTTTTTGCTTATTTCTATTTTTTTTTTCCATGTCTCATCTTTTATATATTGAATTTCCTATAGTGCCATGACATTATGCACGTAACAAATATGAACATCAAATCGTAATCCCAATTTGTAATCAGTTTCCTGTGTTGCTGTTTTGCCTATTGTCACTTTCACTCAGCTTCCACTTTATCAGGTACACCTATGAATAATTTACTGTGTTCAGTAACTATTTGAACATAAATTCATTACACACTGGTGTCACCTTAGTAAATGTATATTCCTCACACTCTTTGGTCATTAAACCCTAGAAAACCAGGTGAACCTGAGAAACTTTGTGGACAGTTAGTTTGTCTGTATTGCTGGGGAAATTGTAGACTGCTTTAGACCAGTTATAGTTCATCTTTTTATCCAAGAACAATGTGTTCAGTGTCACTGCTAGCTCGATATTCATGGTTGGTGGACTGTTTGGCAATCCAGCAGTGACAACTGTACACAAAGTGACCAATATGATAGATTTAGCTGATCAAATGTCCAGGGATTACAGACGGAAAAGGTGTACTTACTAAGATGGCAACAGATATATACATCTAAAAATTGTTTTCTTGATTTTAATAATGCACGTTATTGCAAGGGATCCACCAAATCACCAGCTTGTACAGGACTCCAAAATATAGGTCTACAGGGACACATATGCAGTGCACCAGGTAATGATGTGAAATTTCCGCTAGAGGGCGCTGAGTGAGAAAACCGCCGCTTCAGTGTGCTTACCTGAATACTTCCGGATTGATTTAATAAGAATGATACAACGCTAAGTTACAATAATATTCAAAAGGTAAATAACAAATATTTCTATAAGGAAAAATTAACAATAAAAAATTAGACGTTTAAAATTGAAAATTCAATCTACAAAAATTGATCAGAAAATGTTCTAGTTTTGTTGAAAGCGTAAATTTGTTAGTTTGTTGAACTTTAAGTCGATACAAATGGCATCTTATAAATCGTATAAATAGATTAGCCTGCAGTAGTAGCTAACAATTAAATACTTCTCATTTTAAACACACACAAGCTGAATAATTGCATGTGACAAGTTAATTAAAAAACATCCAAGAACACAGCAATGACAGGTTGACAAGGACCTGAAATTTATTTGGAAACCCATTACTGGGTTGTCAGCATGGAATAAGCATAGATAATGCACAGAACAGCATCCTCACATGGAAAGAATGACACTAAGATTTACTTATATATATATATATATGAAAAAAAAGTGATAAGTTAATTCCATCATCATATTTACATTTGGTTTAAAACAAGGTTTAAAAGAAAGAAAGAAAGAAAAAGACGAAAAAAAAGATGATTTCTTCATGGGGCGTATTTACAATTGTATACATGGGCACTGCTGGCCAGGATGCTGCTGCTGAAAGTAAAGAAAAAGGGCAAATGTTAACCAAAGGACTCTGAAGATCTCCCAACACAAGAACTACAGTACAGTAGCCTATATCATCTAAACTTGGTTAAGTGGAACGGCCATTGCTGTTTCAGAGTTACAAATCAACAGGCCGATCCACTCGAACCCCCACAACCAACTGACACTGAAATACAAAGACTCCTAAAGCTCAGTAAATTGACATGATTCCTCACCAACAGAATTAGGCATAAATTCACTTCAAATGTGCTTCACAAATATTTGACTAAACATTCACATAAGAATTAGAGACTTTGCATATAAATAAATTTGTCACTCTTGGTTAACTATTAAATTTGAGATGCGCAGTGTAATGGTGGATGCATCACAGTGCTGTCTCCAATCTGATTGGTCAGAAGGTGTTGAAAAATTTTCTATAACTACAAGGCTATAACAGTGTATGCCGCAGGGCAAATTGCAGGCAAATCTGAATTAAATACTTTCCTACAGTAAGGTCATTAGACACTTGTACAGAGGACAGATACAATTTAATTGTAAAAACTGGATTAAAAAGTGTTACAACAGCAATGTATTTCTCTGGAGAATTTTTTTTGAGGAGATATGAACATTTATTTAAAAAAAATAAATAAATACTGCAGTCAGTGTGCGTGCTTTTTGAAGTAAATCTGTTCCTTTTTCGTTTCCAGACAGAGGACTTTGCAGTTTTTTGTTAATGGGACAAGCTTATTCTTTTAGATTCAAGTGGGGAGTAAGAGAGAGAGAGAGAGACAAGTGGCTTGTAAGAGGACCAAAAAAAAAACCCCCCAAAAAAAACAAAAACAAAACAAAACATTTTTTTGGCTGATTACAGGAACAAACCTTTTTTGCAGGTGTTCCATGACAATACATGTAAAAGTTAAATTAATAACTGTAAATCTGTGCAAATTTACTGTTGGACAGGGTATTTAGGACATGGCTTTATAAGAAAATGATAAACTTCAATGTGGTAACAGTAACTGCTTAAAGAAACATTTTAAATGCAAAGCTTTGGTTTAAAATAGTTTGGAGGTCATATTAGTGAACTATACATTTCCCCCTGTTTAAAGTCCTATTGACAACACATTCACTCTAATGATTGCAATGGTGAAATCTGTCTCCTCTTACCTATAAATGATTCAAAACTGTATTGTGAATGTCTTCATACACCTGCTGGTAGAGCTCGTCTTTTGATTTTGAACCATCCAGGTGTTCTAGTGCATGATGGGAAACTTCAATTAGAATCTCAGTGATTTTACTTTTTTAAAAAATATATTAATTAAACATGCTTGGGGAATTTATAGGGAAAGTATACAAACCAATAGGCAAGAGGCTTTCCTCCATTTCTGATCTGTGTTTCAGGTACATGGGCCACACGTGACCATCAAACAGGCCTGGAGGGTCAGGTACGATGTACTGTCTTGTACTATGGATGGGGGAGAAAAAAAAACCCCCGTCATTTCAAATGCACCCTTAGATTTAGTTCACCTGTTCAGTAATTTTATTAAGTTTTAACAGAGCTGCTGTCATTTTACATTTTCATCTTTTCTTGTGAATACTGAAAAAGTTGATTTTGTATTGAATACAGACATGGATTACTTTATAGGAGTATACTAATACACCTATAAAAAAAAGTGTAAGCCTGGATGTCTTACAGGGTCAGGCATTTCTTTTACATATCACTTACCTTCTCCTCCTTTTGCACTCTTCATAAGGGATGGTGATGTAGTAACACTTATCAAACACTTCCATCAGAGGCCTGTTCAAAGAAACCAGGACACAACTCTCAATATATTTATCAATATTAAATATTATTTTAAAATATGAGATTATTTATTATATTATATAATAAAGTATTGTTCATACTAATACACGTGGTTAAATACAAATATTCTAGATATATTACATACGGTGTAGACTTGCATATCTTATAGATATTTATATTGTATATCTTATAGTAGTTGACTTGGATAGTAGTTGACTTGTATATCTTATAGTAGACTTTATCAGACATTTACATATAAATACACATACATACATACATACACACACACACACATATATACACACACACAAGCATATACATACACATTTGTAGCGCATATAAAGATTCTGTAGTTAACTGTAGCATATTATCTATATTTTGTATTGTATATTACATGTACACAAATTACTATCCATATATCATTTTGTGCACTACATATATTTCCTCCCTTCTTATTCCTATTCTTACTTGTTTGTATTGTATTGCTAGAGAATCACCAACTGCCGAGAAAACAATTCTTGTGTGTGTCAACATACTTGGCCAATAAACATGATTCTCATTCTGATTATTATGCAGTTGTAAAGAATACATGAAGTTGCTTAACAAGGAAACTGGCAGATATCACTCAGAAAGAGGGTACATTTAGTTCAGAAGCACATATCGCTCTCCAGACTCCCTGATATAGGGTTATCAGTGGGTCTGCAGAGATAGGTCACATGACCTGCCTGACAAATTAGAGCCACATGTACTCTGTGACCCTCCCTGCCAAGTTCGCATCACATGACCCATATGTCTTTCCAAGAAGATGATCTTCATTAACTAAAATTCACCAAGCACAGTTACACAACTCTTACTTGTAATTGTACAGGAGAAATCCCTCCACGATAAGGATGTGGTGTTCGTCCTCTGGGGGTCCCATTTCTGTCACTGGGGTCACTTGAATGCCATGAGAGCGTGCAAACTTGACTGGGTTCTCTATCCAACCTTTGACTGTGTTGACCATGGCGTCCATATCCAGTGCTGTTATCACTATAAAGAAGAGAAACGAAGGGGAAAAGTTCAATGAAACAGAACCAGTAAAGGCTGAATGATCTAATTTCTTGAAACACTGCACACAATTGGAGGGAAAATGGATGGGAAATTACATTTGGAGATGACTTTTGTAAGGGACAATGTCTACAGTGAAGGGAGTTATTGGTCGCCTATGGCCAAATCTTATTCTTACCATCCCACTGTTTAAAGCCGTCCTCTCCGACTTCTATCTGATCCGGTGGCTGAAATAACAGTGACCAATAAAACACTGCAGAAACCTCAAAGTGATCCGCAATCTACCAGATCTGATCACACCATTATCACAAACATGCTCTGCCCCCCTGAAATGACCAATTGTGTTTAACAGTTCATTGTGTTTGGTTTTAAACTGTAGTTTATATCGAATCTAATGCTTCAACTTGTATTTAATATATTTACTTACATTTAACTGTTACATTTGTGTTTAAATGTAAAACTAGGAACAAATTACTCAACATTTGGGGAAAAGGGGGGGGGGGAAGCTAAGTTGTAAATGTTTGCTGTAACAAGTTTGTCCTTTGGATACAAAACAATAAAGATAGAAAAGATAAATATAATAAAAATTAAACCAGCTTCCTCACCTTGAAGAAGTCATCTTGATGTACCACACAACAGTTAGGTAAGGCTTTGACTAACCTATCAGTCAGTGTGGTTTTTCCACCATTGGTCACGCTAGAGAGAGGGGAAAAATACTTTAAATGGGCGACAAACCTGGACAAAGCATGTGAGTAAAGAAGATAAAGAAACTTCACTAAACTGTGGAGCTGAAATTGTGATTAATATTGATTAATATTACTTAACATAGCCGTGCTAACTTGCTAGCTGGCAAGACGCAGCAATTTGGCGGGATAAATCTAGCTGGCATGACAAAAGATATAGCTGGTACCAACTCCCCATATAGCTTATGATTTTATGTAATAGTACAAAACATTTCGCAAATGTCCAAATGTTTACAGTGGAGACATTTTTTTAAAGTACTTAGGCTGAAGAAAGACGGAGGACTATTCACAATAATCCCTTAAAACTTAGTTATCTATCACTAACATGTAAACAAATCCATAAGTCTTCTCTTAACTCATTTATTATACCAACAACAGGAGCTGAGAACTTAAGACATTTAAGGTTGTGTTGTGTACAGTGGTTTTCCGATTTAAAACAAATGTGGCGAAACAAAACGAGTTAATCTCGGTTTCGTTAAACGGTGTCCTCGCGCGCACCGTTTTAAATCTCCCGCTTAAAATCACTTCCTCATCACTGCACGCGCCACTCATTTATCAGCCTCCCTCACTCACTCACAGCTGTTAACACACACTGTTCTACTCTGGAAAACAGTTCTCATCAAACTACTACATTCTCTTAAAAACACATTACATCCCTATAATATAAGAACCAAAACCTCTTTAATGTAAGTGTTATATCACCAACACATTAAAAGTTCATTTAAATGTAAGCCTTTATAATCACTTACCCGCCGATTCCTATAATAAACTTCATTTTTCCCGGCTGTCTTCACCACTAATAACGAATTAGGAACTGAAGAACCGTGTATTATTAGGAGTAGGCAAGATCACACACCACCTCTTTCCTTTATTCGCAGCAACATGGAGTGTATCTGCGGCTCATGGCTATATGAGCAGCTTGTGGGGTGTCACTCAAAGGCCTGGCCCGCAAGGATCCACCAATCAGGTGCAGGAAGGGGCGGGGTTATTGGCTGCCAGGAAACCATCAGAGGGCCACCATGAACCCAGGCGGTTTCCCTGAAAAGTATAAGGGCTGCGTTCCAAGTTTATGTGATTAAGAGGGCTAATCACTGGTAAATGTAGTTGAATATAGCACAAAAAGTGACAGAGAAACATATCAGCACACTAACAAAGTGCTTCTGAGGCTGCAGGAGGTCAAACCAATTGATATTCAAAATGGTTATGTATCTTAAGTCAATCAGATAAGTATCTGAAGTACCCCTTCAGTGGAAAGATCCACGGTACACATGTCTAAGTAGATATTATTCATTTTCAGCAGCATGCTGATACTGACATGATAGTGTAGATGTTACAGCTGAAAAGGTTGACAAATAAGGTAGCTGCAATTTGTACATAGCACATACAACCCGAATTCCAGAAAGACGTTCTTTAAATTTGAATAAAATGAAAACTAAAAGACGTTCAAATCACATGAGCCAATATTTTATTCACAACAGAACATAGATAACATAACAAATGTTTAAACTGAGACATTTTACAATTTTATGCACAAAA